>WSXT02195467.1:0-19260 GCA_011762715.2 Neuroterus valhalla
TCTGCCTTTCTATTGAAATGAACAATAGCAAAAGCATTCCGATTACGAGACACAAATACCCGAGCACGAAGCGCGAGGTTTGGAACAAACGAGCGCGAAGCGCGAGTCAAATATATTATCGAGCGCGAAATGATCCGAAATGATGTTCAAACAGCAGCTTTTTTGGTAGGAAATTTGTTTACTTGATTGGAAAGTAAAATCTTTTGTTGGAAATACTTTTCTACTTGTTCAAAAGTAAACTTTTCCTCAGAAATGTACTTTTTGGATCAGAAAACCCAGCATTGAGGTTGAAAAATCAATATTTATTTCCAAACATTGGATTTTTTGATGGAAATCAATCTGCTTGTTCCAAAAGTTGAACTACAGTCTTATATGTGTACGGAATCAGAAGGTAGCTTTCTTTATTTCACTTACCATCAAAACTGAGTAATATCGTCGAAGTGGAGAGCAGAGTAGAAACGAAAATCTTCATCTTACCAGATACAGTGAACCAATTTGCGAAGAATTTCTCGAAATTTTACGAGAGAGGTTTTAAGAAATTTTCAACTCTTATATGTATACGAGCTGTTATCTTATTATTGAGGCGAATTATTTTCTATTTTTGGGCGGAAGACTTAGGTTTAAGCAATGAAATGTGACGTGGAAAAATTCTCATTATCATTTCATTGTGAATTGATTAGGTAGCAACCAGTTCTGAATTTTTATAACCCGATAGTAACGGAAGCATTTGAATTGCGACCTAGATAAATTTGTATGCTTGTGGAAAAAACAAATGAAGTAAATCATGAAAAATCTAACCTATGTTTTCTGAGAATAAAAGAGTGAAATTCAAAGCCATTTGTTTGTTCAACTGTTTGCACGATTATCGTGGATTTTTCAGAATAGATAAGTTTTCAAGATTTTCAGTTCGAAACTCTCTTATCTTAATCAGTAAAAATGAGAGTAAGCTTTGGTTTCCCAACTTGTATTACTTGAATTTGAGATAACAATTGTAATGCACAATCGTACATTCTTTTATTTCAGAGACCTTGAGAATATATTGTTCAGTTTTATCGGCAAATATTCGATAATCTTTGCTGCTACGTTTCATGCACCTGATATCCTTTGTCGTGTTGCCGAAAACCTAGAAATTATCCAGCATCAAATTTTTATCAAATTAAATTTATTTTCAACCAGAAGAAAATGGACAGAGATAAGATAGTAGAGTCAGAATCTAGATGTCCTACTTATTATATACCTAAATCCACTAACATCCTCCTAATTTTATATAAATTTGCCATCAATAATGTTACATTCTACATTATAACCATCACGTCTTATGTTGAATATCATTGATAATTTGGAGTCCAAGAGAGTTTAATTATGTACAGAACTTCCTTATCATAATAGTAAACTTGAGAAATTGAAGAATCCTAATAGATCGTTTAGAGTCAACTAATTTAGAACCATCCATAATTAGACAGTGTCAAATCGCAGACGCTCGAAATTAAAAGATAGCATTTTTGGAAAATGAGCATCAAAAGTTCTTATTGGAATCGTACCAATTCTTCTATAATATGTTCAGTCGCCTATATCACCCTTCTCCTTGCAGATTAGACAATCACTGCCTCCATCCAATCATTTGGAACTTCACCGTTTACAGCACAAATTTTCATAAACTTGAATAGCTACACAGCTTCGCCACTTTTGAAGAATTTGAGCGATGAAATCATCCACATCATCAGCCTTATAGTTCTCCAGTTCTTATGCTTCCAAGTCCGCGCTCTCTACAATTTATTGGAAGAAGCATTCATACTAATTCTAACTCCCTCCGAACATAATACCACTTCAACATCAGCATTTCTTATCTCGATTAACATGGTGCTAGCACTCCCTTCGAAAGTCTTCTCAACATACAACCAGAATAATCGCTCATGTAGTTTAGCACTTTTTTCCATTCCCGTATCGTCTTGACTTCAATTTCATCCTTTCATCCTAGCAGGTCAGGACCCAAAAGAAACCTGAGGCTGCTGACACACTATGCGTTTTCGCTAGACCGGTTTTTCGGGATGCGGCAAAATGGGATAGGGCTTACCGAGACACACTGTCTGGTGAAAACGGACGTGGACGTTACAGTTTGCGGTGAAATTCGAAGGCCCAATGTTGCATCGTCATTTATTCAAAATTATAAATTATTTGCGCGCTTCGGGCAGAAGGTTTATTAAATAACCCGATTCTTCAAAAATATTCAATCCATTCGTATTGTGGAGAGCCAATCCAAGCATTGCGAAAATTTTATGAAAATTCAAAGCGGCATAAAGATATGTTTTCTGCTTAATACAAAATGTCTGGATTTTTAAATTTAATTTCTCGAGTTGCCGAGGCCATGCATTACTGAAGAAGATACGCAGTTCAGAAAGGGATTCAGTGCGACAGTTTTAGTCTCCGTACTCCTTGCACAGTTCATCTTACAGTGCTGATTTTTCGTGTATAAATTCTATAAACTTGTTGGTATCGAACATGTTCATCCCGCTCTGCCGCGCAGTGTATCACGTTCCACTTAAAACAGTGTGTTGGCTGACTCATCCCGCCGTCTGGTCATCTCGTTTCGCCGCAGCATGCTGCGGCAGGAACCTACTGGTACAGCAAGACGGAATAAGTGTGTCAGTGCGCATTTGTAATAATACGTCGTCACCATCCAGACAAAACGGTCCCTTCAAACCGGACCGGCGAAAACGCATAGTGTGTCACCAGCCTGAGGTCCTCTCTACCTGGATCCTCACTGAAGTCTAATCGACCTTTATAACACTCTCTTGTTCAATACGGATGATCTGAAAGGAAATTTAAAATTCTCCCTGAATAAGTACTATTCCCATACCTTTAATTAACCGTGTCATAAAAAGCAATAAGTTTAAACGAAGGATAGGAATGGTCAAGAATATTGAAGAAAATAAACACAAGATTCCGATATATGACCAACAGTTTTTTACATTTATCGTAAAATTTTTTTGATAAAAACTGTTCACACGTTAGTAACATTGATCGGATGATTGCCCCAGATTTCATGATGACAAAAAAGTTCTTTAAGACTAATCCAGATCAAATTTAAATGAATGCTGACAAGAATAATATTACTGGTTGTACAAAGAAGTCATGTTATATCAGATACATGACTAGGGTTGCCAAGTGGCCGGATTTTTGGGTGTAAAGCTGGTGCGGTCAATAAGCAGAAAATAAGGCGAAAAGCCGGTTTTCTGAAGTTAAAATCAGTTTTACACAACTAACTTGCAATTTTCATCATTTTCACAAAAAAATTCCTGTTTCTAAACAGCTTTACCAACAATGGCGCTTACAGAGTCAGTTAAGCCTTTATATCGTGAATAAACTGGAGTCACAAAAAAAAATCTTACAGCTGCGCGGGCACATTCGCATGGAGCGCGTAATTTAGATCTCTCGCTTCGCACCCGATAATGCATTCACCTCGGGCTACGCGCTCAGATTGTTTTTTACCTCGCGCTCGGCTTCATGCGTGCTTAATTCAGTGTACAGTATAGTACTTACACAGAATTGCAAATATTACAAAACTGCTGAAAACCTCTACTTCTAAGAAGATTATTGAATTTTTTTTTCATTTTTGATGAAATTTTTTTTTGCATTAGGTTTAGTCAAGGCTCGACTGGCCTTGAGGAACAAATTCTCCGTGAAATACTGGATATTTCAATCTCGCATAGCTTGGCTAGCAACTTGGATTGATATAATATTAATTTATATACCTCGTACCATGTCTTACATTATTCTTCGTGCGATCAAAGTTGGAATTTCCGGAATTTGAGAAAATCCAAAAAGTTTTATTCACGATCTGGTAGGGCTCTCAAGAAAAAACATTTTCCTTTCTGACTTTCTTTACAATCTTGCGTTATTTGGCTAAAAATTCTTATTTGCTTTCATATTTTTGAATTCTGGAAATGCCACAACTCTGATGATTTTGTTTTTATCAAAAGGAAAAATCATAGGGATAAATCGTTCCACTTTTTACTTACTACAAGAATTTGTACTTGAAATTTTTGAGTAACGGAAAAAAAGTCCAAAGAAATTTTCAAAATGCTCTTTGATTTTCCATAAAAAAAGCGGGTTAACGAACTCGTCCTTTCTTTTCCGGTTTTAAAAAAGTGTACCAAAGCACTATCCAATATGATCATTCTTGCGAAAGTTATCGAGTTCACAGATTATTTTTCATTATTTTTTGTGCGATCAAAATCGGAATTTTCGATTTTTTTAGAAAATTTAAAAAGTTGTATTCATGATCTTGTAGGGCTTCCAAGAAGAAATATTTTTTCTCTTTGGCTTTCTATTCAATCTTTCGTTATTTTGCTAAAAATTCGCATTTTCTTTTATATGTTTAAATTTTGAAAATGCCAAAACTCTGACAATTTCGTTTTCATCAAAAAAAAATCATGAGGATAAATTGTTTCACTTTTTACTCACTACTATAATTTTTACTTGAAATTTTTGAGTCATGGAAAAAAAGGTCAAAAAAATTTCCAAAATGCTCTTCAATTTTTCATCAAAAATAGCTGGTTAACGAACTTGTCCTTTCTTTTCTGGTTTCAAAAAAGTGTGCCAAAGCACGATCCAATATGTACATTCTTTCGAAAGTCATCGAGTACACAAATTACAGACCACAGAAAGACATCTTCATAAAAACCATTTTTTCTGACTCAGGGGGTTTCAAAACGTGGAGATTTCAATATATCCGCGAATGTCGATTTTTGCCCAAAACCAATACTTTCTCATGCAGAATGAGAATGTAAAAATGATTTCATCGCAAAACGATGATATGAAATAGGAATTTTTATACTGAATCGAATGATGTAAGTTTTGATATCTTCGATGGAAGGACTTCTGGGAAAGGATACAAGATGGACGCCTGATAATACTCAAGATTCGGTTATGACCAGACATTATGGTTCCAGGAAAATTCATATGGAAAACTGTCGAAGAATTCATAACGTTTCCGAAATATAACATAAAAAATAGTCAGTAATTTCATAAAATGATGACACAAAAAAGAGTTTTTGATGACTTTGTGATCATTTTCGCAGATGTTGCAATGTTTGCGAATATAACTTTGGAATTAGTAAAGGAACAAATCATGAAGAGATGGAGCAACATTAGATTAAGTATTCGGCTATGTCAAAAAGAGTCTCTAAGAGGCAAAGACTTCATCATGGATTGAACTTATTACAAGTTTATTAGAAGATTTTATCGCCGAAAATTTGTTACTCCTACAGTATAAGTTATTTCTCCAATTCTAACTAGAACTTTGATGGAAGATCCGAAGAATTTTACTGTTAAAAGTAAGATTTTGATTTGTGATTTGATTTTCGGTGTGTTGATGATTCCGTTTTACGCATTCGCATGGGGAACTTGCAAACAGTTATTGATGCTTTCAACAGCTCCCATTCAAAACTTCTGTTGAAGACATAATCACGGACTGGCGTGGGCGAGCGAGGAGAGGGCGCTATTCAGAATAATAATAACGCAAATAGAGGGTATCACCCTTTACATACAAATGAAGAGGCTGCCATGCCTCATCAGGACCAAAAAATGTTTTGAAATGCCCCGAAAAATTAGCACAGATGTAGCCTCTGGAAGCTACGACCATCATGGCCCTCCAAGCACCATCAATCCCGACGCGACAGGAGGGAATACGTCATCCGACTCGTCAATCCCAAAACACCGAAGTTGATCGAGTCAGGAAATCAATTTATTACATGAAAACCAAATCACTTCAATAGAACGTAGCGGTACTCACAGGACACATTATTGTCGGAACCCTTACCAGTGGATACCTTCACCGACGCTCCGAAGGCGTTTACGTTTGCAGTCAGATGAATTCGTAAGAAATCGGCGATAAACTACAAACATCCATTCATTCATTTCATTTCATATAAAACTGAGACCAATGATAGTAGAAGTATCCTTGAAATAGAATCAACTGAGGGTCAAGATGGTAGTATAGTTACCATATGGTAAAAAAAGGGTTCTTATTCAGAAAGAAATTCAAATTTCCTTCCGGATCGTCCTTTTTAGAACGAAATTGCAGTGATGAAAAACCTGGTTGATCGGGCTCTGATTTTTTTTCATGTTTCGTTTCACAGAGGAAATCAAAATATTAAATATGTAAATGTTATGACTAGTTTTCGACCAGTGCTCATTCAAACGGTAAAGATGGGAAAAAGGTTTCGATTATCTAGTCTTCTTCTATGATATAAACGAAATATCAACGTTTCGTTCCGGGACAATCTCACTGGACTCATAAGTGAGGAATCGCGAAACAATAAAAATTGAAATTTTGTTAGGAATATCGTTTTTATGACTTATTAGTCACATACTTTGATTGAGAATTGGGAGTAAGCAGAATGAACTTCGACCCACAGGTACTCAGGAAGAATTGAGATGATACAGTTCACATGATACTATCGTTCTTCCATATTTTGGTCAAAAAAAAAAAAAAAAAAAGTGGTGTTATCTACAGGATTACCTGCTTGAAGAATTCTCACCTCGAAGAGGGTGTTGGTAAACACCAAAACGCTGTTATATATTCTGAATTTTTATATTTCGGGTTTCTTTGAGAAAAAAAGAAAAGAAAAAATGACGAAAGATAGAAGGAAGAAGCTGATTTAAAAGCTGCTTTGTCTTTTATCTTAACTTGAGAATGTAGCAATATTTAAATTATAACCTAGTAATCCTATCTCTTCAAGACTTTACGCACTCCCTTATATCCACAAAAATAACATTGCACACAGACCGATCGTTAGTTTAATGCATTCACCAACTAGGACTTGCATGTTGGTCGCATGTTGGTGTGTTGGCTGACAGGAAGTTAAAGATTTTTGCGGAATTGGTTTTACACATGTGAGTGAAGTGTGAGAGTGGAAGTTTGGAAGTTGAGTAAGATTGCGTGGAGCGGGTGAAGAGAATAAAAAGTGGTTCTTATTAAGTAGAATATGTAGGGTTCACGAAGAAAGGAAGAGTAAAGTTAGATTGGCAAAAAGGTAGAGGGATTTGAAGTTCAGAGATTGAGCAGGTGAGGGGAGCAAGCGGTTCAGTGCATTGCTGTGAAGGTAAAAAGGTGTCTGCAAGGGCTTTTTGGGGTAGAATAAGAGAGAAAGGGGTCAAAAAGCCGAGTCAAGTGTTATCAGAGGCAGAGGGCATAGAGGCCGGAACTGAAAACCAAGACATCTGTTGGTTGCAGTAGGATGGAGGAATCTCAGTTACCAAAGGACGCGCAGGTAGTCACCAAGCAGCAAGGTGATAAAGAGAGCGTCTGAAGTGAGGTCGATGGAGGGTGGTCTTCCCGCACACCACACGACTCGTTGTCCAGAGGTGCGCTTTTGAAAGGGGAAAAGATAAGCAGAATGAGCGGGGTAACGAGAAGATTAGTGATACTATGTCTAGCGCAAGTGAAAGTAATGGCCTCTTGATTCGGAAGGGAAAGAGAGAGAATCAAGGGAGACCGACGAAAAGCGTAGCGGAAAGCCAGGGTATAAGGTCTATGAGGGAGGATGGCGGGATTAGAGAAGATGATTTGGAAGAAGAAATGAAAGAGCTTAGGGAAAAAGTAGTAGGATTAGAGGCAGTCGCAGTGGTGGCCAGCAAGGAAAAAGAAGATAAGATAAAACAGGTAAAAAGGGATATTAGGGTGTGGAAGTGAAGGACAAAAAACGATTCGAGGAGGTAGAAGTCGGGTTCGTTATGGAAGATAGTGTCAGGGTAAGCTGGCAGCGATTCAAAGTGAAAGCAGAATAAAGGATAAGAAGGTATATATCGTTCGCGATCTCACGTGGGAAGAGAGGGACATTCAGAAAATGCTGAATGACAGAGCTAGAGATAAGAAGAGTGAAGGGACAGCAGTGAAGGTCGGATACAGGAAAATAAAAGTAGAGTAGACAAGGCTCGTTTGGCTTGAGGAGAAAGAGGAATCAGGAGAGGTGCAAAGTTTCTTTTTCCGTAGGAAAAAGGGGGAGGTTAGCAAGGGGAACAGCATGCCAGTGCAGTGATAGAGATGCTCTTTCGGAACGTAGCAGGAATAAAAGAGAAGAACTTTTGGAGGTTTATGTATGGATTTGATGTGGTTGAACTTCTAGAAACGTGAGTACAGGGCAAGGAGTGGGGTAAAATATAACCCAGGCTACCAAGAGGATTAAAGTGGATGTTCCAAGAGCCGGTGAGTCGGAAGAAAAATGGTAGGACATGTCGGGGCATTATTATAGAGATCAGGGAGGGTTTTGAAGGAGGAATGCATTGGGATGGGAAGGGGCAAGGGGTCCAAATGAGGTTCTTGAAAATAGGAGAGATGATATGCAAGTTTGTAACCGGTTACAATAGGGATATATAGGGTCGGCGGTCCAAATCCAAGGTGCAACCGAACAAATGGATAGAATCCTCAACAAATATATCATTTGATACACATTCAGACCAGCTGCAAGTATATGGCATCTTTCGTTTTCAAATTAGTAAATCAAGTCACATATCAACATTCAGATGGGGATAGAATATCCTTCAACAACGTTGGATCGTGGTCTCCCTCCATGAGAGAAACAAGACATCTTGTTAAATAACATCAGGAACAAGTTTCGTGGATTGGAAACAATGTTTTTATTGGCATACATTCCTAAAATACACAAATTTATGTTGAAACGAGAACAGTGGAGACCCGGAAATCATGTAAGCCAAAAGACGTGAAGCCATCATTATCTACTTCCTTCACTGCACCCGCTCCACATAATTAGGTTTGTACGGTCGAAACACGTTCTCTTCATATACTCCAACATAAAATCCTCCGCGTTCAAGTTCATCACCAGTTTGAGGTTTGATTCTTTTTCCTTGGCCATCAACCCTAACTAAATTGGTTGGGATTTCAATTGTATCATTAATTGATTAGTGTACTTATAATGTGGTAATGGTTCACTATTTTGACAGTTTGCTTCTGCAATCTCATTTGATTTAAGATGAAAGAAAATTGATTTGTCCTAGGCTTTGTCGGCTTGGAGGCTATCATCATCAGAATCGACGCCCTAGATTCCTGGGTATCTCGTGTTATTGGGCAGACGATTTCTAATTTATATTTCCAACATCATTTTATATTGTTGAACGAGATACTAAAAGTTTCTTCAAAAAGTGGGTAATCATCAGTATTGCAACGTTCTCTATAAGTCTCATCATGAGACTTATAGTTTCCGTTTCAATCGTGATAACGTTTCAAAGACAATTGGAAACTGCATCTGATTCCCTTACCATGCGTGATACAAGAGATATCAAGAGTCACAATGGGCACTTGAGATCCCAACATATTTGAGGATTCCATCCTCACACAGCACACTCCCAAAAGAACCTGGTCTTTTCTTGTGACTTAGTATGAATGACCGGAAAGATGGATTAGGTCCGTAATGGATCTAGACGTATAATCAAAACACAACATTCCCAAACAACTTGATGTGAAGCATGGATAGGAATTGGAACAAAATGAGCGATTCCAATACTGAAGAACTTTCATGAGGAATAGATCTTTCAGGAATAATAAGAAACATATTCAATTTCGTATCATCTATAAAACACATCTTAAACACGATAAGCGTAGAATATTTTCAGAAACTATCTGTATATACCTATGGTCCTTTGATCTATCTATCAATATCCCATATAATTGGGAGGTTTGCATCATCGTCAACTTTCCTAACAGAGAATAAATTCCCAATGAAAGCTCGTTTTCTCTTTTTTATGAGATGCGTTCACATCGAATACTGTACGGGAAAGATGTTCCTATCTCGTTGCTTCCTCCCAACCAAAGCACTGTTTTGAAATGCACAATATCTCCTTCGGTTGAGGTTAACTATAGATCATAATTTTTTTATACCCCGCAATTCCGCTGGAAGCTCTGCTGAATATTCAAAGTTTTGTCTTCCGGAACGTCCATCGACAGGTATCACACCCTTACATTTGTCGTGCAAATCAATCCGCAGCTTTCAATTCAAAACAGTCTCTTAGACTTGAGCAACGCTATTGTCTGTAGAACTACTGTGCTTTCTAAAGTGTGTTGCGGAAAAAGTTAGACCTGACTGAAAAACGGCAGATACATTAACCTGATTTGCAGATAAAAGTCCAATCCAAGGATAAACCGATGAGATAAGCTCATGGATTCCCACAACTACACAGCCATGATCAAGAAGGCTATTGGATAATAAGTATATATCATCAGACAGGCTTGCTCACAAGCAGCACTTATAACTAAGTGAACGTGAGCCTTGTCATCCTAAGAAAAGGTGAGCAATCCCAAATTCTCGCTCTGGCAAAAGGCTGATTGATGTTGTAGCTGAAGTGAAATTTGCATCAAGCGCATCGGGAGGAGTGAAAATGATAGCAACTGACATAATAACTATAAGATTATCCACCCATAGACATTCAGTGGGTTACAGTACTGTACAGTACATTACAAAACAGTACTAAATTCCTCTTTTCAACGACCAGCAGTAATCAGTGAACATGTTGATGGAGCCCCTATTGGAAACGTTTCTAATGATTTACATTTCCCAGTATAATCGTTCAACTTGTTTGTCACTCATAATGCCCAGATTGACTAGAAATTAATCTGAGACTGTGTGCAGGAAATGGATTTTTATTGATGTTATGCAGTTCACTTTCTTGTATACCCTTCAAAGTTCGTGCGCGACTTTAACATTATGTGGGCTCTTGTTATTCTCAAGGCAATAAGTTTCTGAAGATGAGGCTCGAAAAAGGTCTTCAAAGAAAACAACAACAGATCTTTCATAAAATATACTGACGTTATAAATTGTAAACCGACAATTGTCGACACCTAAGAAAGATATGTGACTACCTCCAAGCTGACCGTAATCAAATTCAGGAAATGCAACCCTTTCAAGGTAAAGGGACGCTTTGCAGATGACTCCAATTTTTTTCGATACTGCCGCGCGTATCCGAGGTTCAAGTAGACTGGTAAAAGGATAGCATTTTTGGTCGTACTAGTATAGCGTCCAAAACACCTCATCTTCAAATTCAAAAAGTTGGCTTCATTGCTATTGTAACTGAACCATAATCACGTATTAACCGTTTTAGAAGATTCTTCTATCTGGAAGACGCTGACTTCTTATGGTCAATACGGATACGTATGGAACAAATGATCAATAAACAAGAAGACCACTTCCCATTTCTCACAAGCTGCTCACGCAATAATCAAACAGCCCCTCGTTTCTCTAATTATTCCTATTGTTTTTTTGAGACCACTACATTTGCCATAGAATATTGTAGAAATAACGTTTAAACCTAGGATAAGCCCTAGAGGAAGACCAGTCTTATTTAGAAAGTATGCTGTGTGTGAACTCTGTTATCTTTAGATATTATTGGAATCAAATTACTGGGCTAAGGAATTTGGATAATCAGAAAACCTAAGACAAAAAATTAGCAAAGCGTTGCCGAATGTTTTGAATGTTTCCAGGAATCTTCTTGACCTAAGACGCCTCTGACATGATCTTTAATTTTACCAAGTATTTGCTCCTAAGACCATGCCTACCTCACCTAGATTCTTCTTGCAACAACTAATATTCACTTGGAATCAGATTTCTCTGAATTCCAACTTGCTATCTCAAAACGTATGGTAATTAGTTGTTGTTGGTGGTTAAGAATCGGGTAGGTATAGCATGTACTCTTGGCAATGAGTAAAAATAGTGACCACTTCAAATTTTTTATTGGGTTGTGTTTGAGTTTTAAATTACCAATTTCATCGTTTTCGTCGACCTCGTACCACAGATGACCTATAGGTATTCCAATTCGTACTCCATTACGCCTGAGTCTATCATTAGCATTAGGATCCAATGGCTGTCCTATGAAGAATGGTATCAGACGTCCTGTACCACTCGCTGATCATGCAAGAAAAGGCAGTCACTTATGAATTTACAAGCCCGTTCTAGTTATTTGCTTATGATTGTTTCAAGTCTTATATAAATTTTTCATTACCTATTAGAACATCATATGTTCCTTCAGGATAAAATGTTCCTGCAAAAAATAAGCGAGAACGTTGAACGGGACGAATTCCCACTGGATGAGGTTGATTCCCTGAAATGAAAATTCATGTATTTACATATAAAGCCGTCTTTTTGATAAGAAAAGCACTCCTCTTGTTAAAAATGAAACCTCACTTGTTTCAAATTGTTAAAAATAAGTGAAGGATTTGAATATTCTGTTGGAATTTTTCGTTCTCTTCTCCTTTTTAAAAACTTTTTTCGATTCGAAATCGAAATCCTATCAAACTGAAGTATCAACTATTACATTTTGAATTTGAAATACAACTTTTTTCCGGAAATTCAAAAAATAATTTTTGGAAATTCAGTTTTCCGGTCAAGGATTCAACGAAGGTTATGAATATTAGTGTTTGACGAAAAATGACTTTCTTCTTTGAGAGTACCGCTTTTTTGGTAGGATCAATCATTTTCATTCAAATCAGACGATTTTCGCGATTTCCGTCAGTAACTCGGAGCAGAAACTGCAGTACGTGACAGTAGGGAAAAAGAATGAACTAGGCCAAAGGAGAAAACGAAAAGACAACAGATATAGTTTCCAGCGCAAGTGAGGAGAAAGACTTCTTTTTCCAGGGGAGAAAGATAGTCATTAATAGATAGAACGCAAAAGTCACTACACGAAAAAGATAGCAGATAGACAAAGGTGCTCTAGGGTTGTCATACTGGAATCAGTAGGCTGAGGAAAAAAGTAAGGAGACCAAAAGGCACGTGAAAGAACTGAGGGGGAAAGTGTTGTTGTGAGTAAGGAGGGAAAAAAGAGATAACCTGAAAGAAGTAAAAGAGGAGATCAGGTTGTGAAAAGGAAGGATGGAGAACAAATGGAGAAGGCTCTAGGAGGTAGATGATACGTCAGAATGGGAGATGGAGGTAGGGTAGAGGAAGAGCAGAGCAGTAAGAAGGAGAGCGTAAAGAACATAATGGAAGAGAAAGTGGTAAGACGTGGGAACGAGAGGGAGATCTGACGCAAAAAGAGAGAGAGCACTACAGAGAATGCGTAATGAGAGGGCTAGAATGGAGAGCAGTAGGAAGAGTGTTGAAGGAAAGAATAGGAGAAAAAAGTGGGCAGAGAATGTGGATTAGCGATGAAGAGAAGAAAATTGAAAAGAAGTACCAGAAAGTTTGCTTTGCAGGAAGGAAAATGGAGGTACTGTATTAGGATGTAGCTGAATTGGAAAAGAAAACGAGAGGAATAGGAGATGATGTCAAATGACGAATCGATATGAATATAAATAAGGGAGTAAAGAACGTAAGATGCAGCACCTTTGGACGTGCGCCGAACGGAGAATGGCTGTTTCGTACTATGCTAAACTGCGTACAAAGCATTTTCGATGGTATAGGTGGAAAGGCTAGGAAATAATATCAAGGAGAGAGGTATATTGCCAAAGACGCAGGCGGGATCCTGATCGGGTGAGAGCACCGTCGTCAATATTGATATTTCGCAGGACGTAATGGATTGAGAAATAGAGAAAAACTGGCGGAAGATAGATTCAAAGAATTAGACAGAATTTAGGTTTGGATAAAGAGTTGCGGCAGGGGTTGCATTTGGTCACTCCCGTATGTAGATGGCACGGTTTTCCTGGAGAAAAGTGAGAAGCCCCTAAAGAAGACGATGTAGAGGTTGAGAAGATACCTGGAGAAGAGTCGGTTAGAGTTAAATGCCGGAAAGTGCAATTTTATGTTATTGCTCAACATGTCAACTATAATATTTTTTGTAATAAAGCTTACCATGATCAGATGTCCCTACATTTGACAGCAGGTCCCTTGGCTCTCTGGACGGCGAACTTGATGATATTCCTGCAGAATGAAGACGCGAAAATCGTGGGTTTTGATTTAAAAGGAACATGAGAGTGGATTAAGGCTAAAACATTTCACGCAATCATCATTCGCTGAGCATCATGTGGAAAGAGGACATAATATTCTATTTGACAAAGCAACCTTTATTGAAAGAAGTAATCGAAATCTTGAAACACCCTAATAAAATCAATAAAGATCGTAGAAATAATAATATTCCGATTTGGCTTTTCGTATTCACCAGTTGGGAAATAAGACTTGATTGGCAAATCGGGTTTGATCAATCCACTCAAAAGGGCCTTTGACCAATCACAGGCATCATAGAGAGCATATTTGGAAGGAACCAGTCAACATACTCAATTTCTTTCAAAACAAAAGTGTGTAAAATTTTACACACTTCCTCCGAAAGAACTAATAAATCTTCACCTTCTTGCATCAAACACCTTTAGATTCATCATTTGGTTTACATCATACCGTATACCATTTGACTGATCAAATTTGACAAATTTCTTACAGTAAACCACACAGCACTTACCAATATAGTAAAAACATCTCTAACGAGCCTGTCCGAGAAAGCTGATGATATTCGACAAAGAACCGACAGAATCTCACGCAAAGCCTAGCTCACATCACCGAACTTGACTGACGAATGAGAAATGGCAATCAAAGAACTAAATCAGATTGAAGGCATCATGGTATTGCCTGCAGATAGAGGCAACATGGCAATATTAAGTTTTGGAACAGATCACGAGAAAAAAATAAGAGACTTTCTAGCTGAAGAAACATGCAAGTACCTGTAGAAGGAGCGGACTCCAACAATATTGAGCAAATCAAGAACCCTTCTATTGGACTCAAACTTGGATACAAAACCATATCAGAATTAGTACCCACCTACCCTTTCTCTCAAAGACGTCCATAATTCTTTAAACTTTTCCCAAAAGATACAAGAAGTTCACACTCAACTCTGAGATATCCTTGTGAGTTTGGAGGCACAATCTCTCTTTTCGAAAGTATCAATCCGCGATACAATCGATATCATCAAATCTCTTGCAGCCTTTTCTCTGGCCTCATACCTTCGACAGAGTACTTTCCCAACAATACTTACTTTCCTTTCAAAACCCAATTCTACGAACGAACCTCAGGAGCAAAACGGGTTCTCTTATTTCACCTGCAATAGCTAATATCTTTATAGGACATCTGGAAAGTAGAATCCTCAACCAATCCAACCTTGAATCAAAAATATGGTGCCGTTACGTTGACAATATTTCCTCAATCTGGAGACATGGACTAGATAAGCTATACAAATTTTTCGATTTGATAAACCGATTACATTCTACCAAAAATTTGAAAACACGTAGGGGAGCCCAAGAGGCTAAATGGGAAGTTATTCAAGCGTTGCGTTGTTTAAAAAAATGTGTAACAAAGAAATACTAGAGCGCGTCAGACACCGATTTCGTATACGCCCTACGTGCTTCTGATAACGAAAAAATATTCATCTGCTGGCTCGCAAGATGGGGGTGGCTGCATGACTGGGTAGAAAATAAAATAAAAAAATGTATTCAAGCTCATCAGATATTTAGAGGGAATACTAAGTGAACTCCAAGAGATATATTCGAAAGACTGACGATTTGGACGCGACCAGAACTCACGACCAATTTTTGAAAATGTAAAAGAAAGTCGTGACCTTGAAATACTGTAGCTCATCAGAATAATATGCAGGCGGTTCAGCTTGATGTCCTTGCTGTGCTGACCTAAAATCTGATGTTTATGTAGAGGGATTTAGTTGTTCTGATAATTTGAGAGAAAATTTCATGGGTGCAAGAGAGCGAGAAATAGAGAAAGTGTGCGAAAGGTAGAGAGGCGCGGAGTGGGAAATACGTAGTTCTCAGCACCTGCACGTACCTCACTCTATTGATAATTTTAGCTTTTTCACCGTGTACAAACCAGCGGATTGTATTGTATCCGTAATTCTAACACGATTTCCTTCAAAATGAACAAAAATTTAACCACGCTCGAATATTTCCATATATTTCCAGGCACTCCTTTATATTAAGGGTTCATATAATGATGGTGGTTCATAACAGGGTGCAAGGTTTCTTCCCTCATGTTTTTCTGACGCGTTCAAGTAAAAACCAAAATCCCCTCTTGGGTTCCCCTATTATTGGGACATAAAGTTTACGAGGAACTCTTCTATAAAAGCAGTGGCCTACATGTCTCTCCCCACTACCACCTAACTCAAAAGCAGTCGGTCATCAACTCTCTTGTTCAC
Organism: Neuroterus valhalla; assembly: GCA_011762715.2. Classification (NCBI taxonomy): domain Eukaryota; kingdom Metazoa; phylum Arthropoda; class Insecta; order Hymenoptera; family Cynipidae; genus Neuroterus; species Neuroterus valhalla. The sequence continues at coordinate 16,135 of WSXT02195467.1, forward strand.
AGAGATGTCTCCATATTGAATAGAGATAACTTACAGAACGTATCACACAACGTTTATGAAACCCTAATGACAAACGATTACATAAACAAATAAAACGATGAAGCAATCAGGGACACTGGAAAAGAAGGAGTCAACAAAATCTTCTTAAGAAAGAGAGGGGAAAACGCCTACATCCTACCCTGCATTCAAGGTATCGCAGAACAAATAAGTAAAATCCCGAACATAGGAAACATCAAAACTATATTCAAACCACCTGCGGAAAATTTGGCAACTTCTAAGCATTCCTGCAGAGAAAAAAGTACTTTCCTGTAATCCCTTATACAATCCCTTGCTCTTGAGAAAAAGTCTATATTGTGAAACCGGGAGAGCGATGAGCCAACGCATAATGGGACATGACGGTAAATTCAGGCTCAGGAATATCTCACACAACCAGCAAGACTAACCTTAAACTGAAGTCCCTGGTTGTGCTGTCATAATATATACTCTTTACGATACATGTAATTTTCCAAGAAGCGTTGCCATGGAGACTGGTTGAGGCTGATTGTCCAATCAAGTTTCTCTTGAAAACCCCGAAGGGATTGAGCCACATTCTTTTGGTATTATATACTTTGTTCCTAATAATGTTATTCTGAAGTTTTAGGATTCCCGAAAACAGACTTCTGATGAGTCATCTGGTAATTTAGCAATATTATTGCATCTTACGTGGGTAATCTATCCGACTCATAACTCTAGACGGTAATAAATTATAAGATAACTTTTTTTGTTACTTACCATCAAAACTGAGTAGTATCATCAAAGTGAAGAGCGCAGCACAAACAAAAATCTTCATCTCGACAGGCAGGGAGAATCGTTTTGCGAAGAATTTCTCAAGCAGTGATAAATGAGATTTTTAGTTTTTTCTACCCGTATATATTCTAGTCATTATCTCAATATTGAAGCAAATGATTTTTGACAATGAGGCGGTAGACCGAGGTCGAAGCATTGAAGCGTTGCGTAAAAAAATGGTTATTCTCATGACAGTGCAAATCGCATAACAAGCAACCAGTTTTGGCTAATAAAAACCTGGTAGTGGGGATGGGGTTCGTCAAATATAATTTCTGAGACCTGAAAAATGAATCGTTCAGCTTTATGGCCATAAATTTGGTAATATTTGTTGATACGTTCCATCCATTTGATATCCTCTGTCGTGCAGACAAAAACCTGAAAATTATCCATCATTAAATTCTTAGCAAATCGAATTTATTACAAACCAGAAGGACGAACGGACAGAGTGACTATTTTACAAATAATGGTTCAAGTTTTTGCTGATTCTAATTGTATTTCAACTGAATATGGACCATCGGAATTCGCAGGTTAGAAAACTAGCTTCCAGCAAGAGGCAGCCGACTTTCCCCTTCTGTTTTTTGAGTTTATTCTAAATTCAGGCGTGAAACATAGAAAATAAAAATTTTGGAAAACAGGAGGGAAACGGAGATTTTTCTATAAAATCTCTAAAAGGGTGATGCGCTAAGATAGTTGAGTCAGTATCCAGATGTCTTTGTTATTAGGTTTCAAATGATTTGGGACACAGAATAAACGTCTCTTTGTTCCAGAGATTTTTTGAGCTTTAGACGAAGTCACGAGTAGGATCACAATTGAACGATTAGTCAGTTTATTATATTTTAATTTGGCGGAATCGTAAGCTGTGCGCAGTGGCGCAATCGATTCTACGTGTCGCTCTTCTTCTTTTTTCCCAGATACAGCGCAATGACGGGATGTCGTTCCTCGAGACGCAGCGACGTTTGTGCGACGTTTTGTGCGCCCTCCCTAGGAGTTATCCGAATCAGAGAGGCTTGTAAGTCCAAAACGTCCTCCAATTCGGAGCAGTTTACGCGAATGGGTAAGGGTGAACCGTATTAACCAGGAAATGACGGGACGTACGCCGGAACTGGCCCAGGACTGGCATTGGTTCGGACAGACGCACTGGCACTGGCAGAAGCACTGGCGGTTGATACGTATCGGGTGCACGGAGGGAAAACTAAGTTCTTACCGGTGGTCACGGAGACACTATCTCGGGTTTCAATGTCAGTAGGGTTGAATATATCATCCCAGAGTGGTACGCGATTGTCACCCGAGGCACTTTTTTTTGGTGTTGTGCCTCAGCGACTTTGCATCTTTTCTCAGCTGCTCTTTTTCGCGGTCCAGGCCGAGTTTTCCTTTTTTTGCGCAGAAGTTCGTCCCTCATTGTCTTTCACTCAACACTCACGCGTAGAAACTGCATCCGTTACATAAAACTCGACATGCACGATCCTGGAACTCGGTAAATACGTAGTGTACGTAGTAACAATACGTAACATTTCGTGGTCCGGAAACCTGCGCGCCAGGAGGAACTAGGTGAAATATCAAATTACCGCACTGCTGAGATTCGTTGACATTGTAACAAAAACACGGGTCAAGGGAACCGACGGTTCCTAGAGTAGCGCCAGGGTTAGAATCCGACGTTCGCAGTGCGTACCCTGGGCGTGGGTCGGTCGACTCCTCTTCGATGCTAGGCTTCTCAGATATCTTGAGGTTATCTGGCTCTTCTGCGGTGCTGAATCCTGGGGGGATCGAATCCTTTCCTTCACTCTACGTAGTTTGTTGACGCGTCTCTTCCTGGGATTCAGCTGACAATTGCGGGGCATTTCCGAGAATCTCCTGAGGTTGGATACAGTACGTAAGAAAATAAGAGGGGGGGGGGGTGGAAGTCGTCTACTTGGGACACACAAAGTTAAACTTCGGTGTCTGTTGAGAAGCGTCCAAACGCTTGAGACGTCACTCACTGACTACCCTTACGGAGGAATCCCTCAACTTTTCAGTGTGCGCACCAAAGATTGGTGTTTTTTCGTCTTCCCAAACGGGGCGCACCGAATTTTGGTGCGCCCCCAATTGGGTGCGCGCTGTCCTTTGGTGCGTTCCAAACTTGGGTGTGGAACGAAGTTGGGTGCGCACCAAGCTTCAGTGCGTTCTTAATTTGAGTGCGCGTTGGTTTTTAGGGTGTTTCGCACTAAAGTGCGCACTCAAATGAAAATTAATGATAATGAAATAGTGATGGAAAAATATGTTTATTTTCTATTATAATGTTCTTACAAAGGAAACACTTGTCTC
>WSXT02195478.1:0-19260 GCA_011762715.2 Neuroterus valhalla
ATCCGTACGGACATGGGTTAGCCTAACCCGGCAACTTTGATCGACTGCAGGTCAGTCTGTATTTGATCAATCGCAACTTTCTTTTTTTTTAAATCAATCCTAAATTTTATCAAAAAAGCAGATATGAAATTAGATTTTTGGTTTTCCTAGAATGAAAAAAGCTGCAGTTGAAAAACTGAACATGTTTCGATAAATTTGCTCAAAAAATTTTTTTTTCAATTGTTTATAATTTGATGAAAAAATAAGATATCAACATTTTGTTGGGGACCGTTAGAGAGCTAGAGAGTTGCTCTTCAAAACCATTCTACCGTTTTTTCTATTTACTTCAGAAAGTATATTTTTTTAAGGATTCGAATGAGGGCGTTTTTTTGTAAATAAAAAAAAAATTTACTCGATATATTTCTCACAAATAATGCAAAGAAAATTTATAAAGGACAAAATACGTAAGTAATGACACATGCGAGTAGGAATAATGTTAAAAAATGAAGAAAATTTTTTATAAAAATTGTTTGTAAAAATTTTATTTATTTTTTCATTCATTCAATATTTTCATTTTGCACTATTTCTTTATGCTAAAAAAATTTTTTGCATAAACAAAGATTCTACCGACGATATCTGGATTGTTTCATGCAATTTTTATATTTTAAAACACTGGATTTTGTAGCGTTCAGTACGGACTGGGTGGAAACTACCCGACACCAAATTTCGAAAAAATACAGGCTAGGCAGCTGGCGTCAGCTGATGCTGCCAACTAACTCTCGGACTCTCCCCACCTCAACCCCCCCCCCTTCTTCGGTCCAAGAAGTTGTCCACATTTAATTGGATTGGAAACGGCTAAAATAAAAGATGTGGAAATTCTTTTTCTTTTTTTAACCGCCCCTGGAAAAGAGTTCTTTGAAAATTATTTTTCGCAATTTACTCAAAGTAATTATACTGAAAACAACACTTTAAAAAGTGGTGTAAATGATTAAATTATTTTTAAAGAAATCGAACAAGGTATTATATAAATATTATGTAAGTATTACTTTTTATAATTTGTTATAAAAAAGTAATAAACAAATGTGAATTTTGATGTCTTCCTAATTATTTTGGTGGCTGGCTTGACCTTCTAATCGCCCACTGTTATACAGACGTTAATATTGCAGGACGAGCTAGCACGCGTACGGGACAGCGCGGATATCTTAAATCAATTGTGACTTTGAAACCATAAAACATAATTGCCTGGCATTTTCCAAAAAACTTTCTTGAATCCTAATAAAAATTTAGGTGACCATTAATTTTAATTTTCTAAAAATTCGTTCTACTCACGAAGCGTTTGAAACTTCCAATATCTAATTTACGCCATAAGGAGAATAAAAATCGTTATAATTTTTTAGTGACAATCAATTGAAATCCTTTAAAGACCGTAATTTTCTTTATATGATGGTGGAGAGTTCCTGAAATTTTCATTACAAAATATTTATTAATGTAGAACCTATGACGAGTTGAACACAAAAAAATCGAATTTTGAGATTGCAGAAAAAAGTACTATTTTCTTGATTATTTCAAAAACTAATAAAGTTATCAAATTTCTTCGAAGAACTAAAAATACGCGCAATAAAATTACCTATTGGAATCTGTTATTGAGGAATTAAAAATTGACCTGAATAAAAAAATGACCCAGGGGCCAACTCAAACGACGGCGTTTCGAGCGTATCCCAGTAGACTATCCTCTTATGAACCAGTAATGTCTATTTAAAAATTATACGCTTAAACTAATCATTTAAAATTTATAAGGTTGTATCAAAGCCTTATAAATTTGACAAATCTATTTGATTGCATTTCGAGCAATTATTATTAAAGTTCTCAAGATCTGTGATCTGAATTGAGACATTAATTTGTATTTCGATAACTTCGAAACTGCACTGCCAATCTCGAAAATCGTTAGGCGGCTAGAGCCGAACGAGGGTGAATCGACACTGCAAAGGGGGAATTTCGTTATCTTTGGACGTTCGCTTTCGTTATCTCTGAAACTGCTCCCAGTGCCATGGGAATGGTAGCAGTTCTTTCCTGGGTAGAAGAAGAGGAGGCAGAGCAAGGGAGTGAAATTTAATTCCAACTCTGAAGGGAACCAGCAAAGTACTCCTTAGTCCAAGAAAAGTCGGTAAGCGAGGAACTACAAGACACGTTGTAACTAACTCTACACACATATATATTGTACACAATGTAGAGGGTGTGTTCGATAGCCTGGTATTTGAACTCACCAGATTTTCCTCCCAACTTATAGGAAAGCTATCAGCTTTCCGTTCTTGTTTTGCAACTTATGGGAAAATAACTAGGTAATGGGATTTTAACCAATCCCTACTGTCTCTTCCTTCCATGAAAGGAAAACTCCAACATCCAGCACAAGCTTCCAGAGTAACAAGTTTTATTTAGTCATATAGCTACCTCCCGATTTAGTGCCGTTCGATTTAATGTTGCCTTCCATCTTCGCCTCCTCTCTCTGTTTTCTACTGCTTGTCTTATGTTCCTTCTACTCCTAACTCTCTTAATTATCTTCTTCTCTCAATTCTTGTCTATGCTTCTCCTTCTCTTTCTCTCAGCTATCTTTTTCTCTTCTCTTCTTCTTATCTTCACTCAACTCTCTCCTTCCTGTCCCCCTCTTATCTTTTTTCTTCGCTCCTCATATCGTTCTCTGAACTTTCTTCTTCTCTCCTCCTAACTCTCTTGAATCTCTTCTTCTCTCCTTTTTCTAACTCTCTCCTACTCTTTGTCTCTTAACTTCCTCTTTCTCTGTTTCTCTTGACCCTATTCTCCTCTTCTACTCTGTACCTTCTTCTTCTCTTAACTCTTTTCTTCTTTCTTTCTCTTCTACTCTTCTAATCTCCGTATCTCAACTTTCTTCTTTTCTTCTTCTCTTAACTCTCTTCTCCTCTTTTTTCCTCCCCTTCTTCTCTTCTTTTCATTACTTTCTTCTTCTTTTCCTCTCCTCTCATCACTTATCTTCGCTCCTCATGTCCTACCTTAACGCTCTTCTTCTCTTCTTTTCTTCTCTTCTCCTCCTCTTCTCTTCTTTTCTAAACTCTGTTCTACTCTTTTTCTCTGGTTCTCCTAAATCCATTCTTTTATTCTCCTAAATATCTTCTTCTTTTCTTCTCTCAACTCTTCGCTCCTCTTCTACTCTTCTCACCTCAACTATCTCCTTCTCTTCTACTATCCTTATCTTAACTCTCTGCTTATACCCTTCTCTCCTTCTCTTCTTTTATGCTTTCCTCCTTCTCTTAATTATATTCTTCTCTCCTTTTCTTCTTCTCTTAACTCTTTTCTTCTCTTCTCGTTTCCTCTTAACTTTTTCCTTTTTTTCTTTCCTCGACCCTCTTCTTCTTCTTACTCTTTCCTTATCTTCCCCTCATAACCTTCTTATTTTCACTGCTCTTTCTCTACTTCTCCTCTTCTCTTCTTTTATGCTTTTATCCTCTTTTCTCTTCTTCTCCTCTTCTTTTCTTTTCTTCCTAACTCATTTCTACTCTTACCTCTTTTCCTCTCTTCTCCTCTCCTCTTAACTCTCTGCCCCTCTTAACTCTATTCTTTTCATATCTCCTCAACTCTCTTCTTCCCTCGAATCTCTCCTTCCAACCTTCTTCTCTTTCGCTTCCAATCCTTTTATTCTTTTATGTTCTTCTTATCTTCTTATCTTCTTCTTCTTTAAACCCTGTCTTCTTTCAACTCTCTTCTTCTTCAATTATCCTTCCTCTTCTTAACTCTGCCCTTCTCTCAATTCCATTCTCATCTTATTTTCTTCTTCTCTGCTTCACTTCTTCTCTCCTCTCGACTCTTTTCTTCCCTTCTTTTCGGTCTCGAAATCTCAACATTTATGCCTTTATTTTTATATTTTTATTTGTTTAGGTATTCCATTATTTTTGCATTATATATCAACTGTTCAGTTTTTTGTTAATGTTGAAAACTAATCTACTTGGTTGAAAGTTGATCTTTGCAGAAAAATCTTCTTTTTGGTTAAAGCCTTATCATTTCGATTCCAAATTCTGTTTGATTTCAAATGTATTTGTTTCATTATACATTGATCTGTTTGCTTAGAAATCTTTTTTATCAACTCTTCTCCTCTTCCTCTCTCAACTCTCTTCTTCCGTTCTTCTTCTATTCTGCTCTCAACTCTCTTTTTCTCTTCTTCTCTCAACTCCCTTCTTCTTTTATTTTCTCCTTCCCCTCTCCTAACTGTTTCCTGCTCGTCTTCTCTGCTTCTCCCAATTCTCTCCATGTCTTCTTCTTTTCTTCTATTTATCTCTTCTTTTCTCATCACTCTTTCTCCCAACTCTCTTCTCCTCTTATTGTCTTTTCTTTTTCTTTTCTCTTCGTAACTCTTTCCTCCTCTCAATTCTCTTCTCATCTTATTTTCTTCTCCTTTGCTTTTCTTCTCCTCCTTCATTAACTCTTTCCTTCCTTTCATTTTTGATTTGAAATTTCAACATTTTCGCTTGAATTTTGTACTTGAAAACTCAACTACTTGGTTGAAAGTTGATCTTCTCATATGATAAATCGTCTTTTTGGTTAAAGTCTTATCATTTCAATTCCAAGTTCTTCTCTTCGGTTGAACATTTATTCCTCTATTGGAAATCCATCTTTTATTAGAATGAATATTTCCTCTTTGTTGGAAATTTATCTTTTTGGTTTCAAATGTAGCTATTTACATTCATCTGTTTTCTTAGAAAATCCTATATATTAACCCTCTTCTCCTCTCCCTTTCTCAACTCTCCTCGGCACTCTTCTATCCTGCTCTTAACTCTCTTCTTCTCTTATGTTCTTCTCATCTTCGTGTTCTCTTCTCTTCTCCTTTAGCCCTCGTCTTTTCTTAATTCTCTTCTTCTCTCAACTCTCTCCTCGTCTCTCATTCCTCCTGTTCTCTTATCATTCTCTTCTATTCCTAACACTCTTCTTCTCTCCTCTTCTTGACTCTCTTCTTCTCTCAGTTTTCTTCCTCTCTTATTTTTTTCTTCTCTCTTTCTCTTCTTCTCCTCTTTTAACTGTTTTCTTCTTGTTATTTTTGGCTTGACATTTCGATATTTTCGCTTACGTTTAAAAAAAAAATTGTCAGGCATTTCTTTCTTCCGAAATAGTTCTTCTATGTTTGGAAATTTATTTTTTGTGTTCAAATGTATTTGTTTGGTAAGAGATTCATCTGCTCTTAGAAATCTAATATTTTAGTTGGAATTGTAGGGCTAAAATATGTTTCTTCAGCAACATTTCGGACAAGCTCAGAATAGTTTCTTTTGAATTGAATCGCCCATAGTACAGCTAATCAGCGAATATTGTCAAAAAACAAAGAACAAAAATATTGGAATAAAAAGGTGTTTTTACAAATGCTGCAGCACAATTGAGCATCACACAGGGGTATTTTTTGCAACTTCCCACGTGGGAAATTCACGAATCGAGGGTGAACACAACAGAACTTTGCTGGGGGTCTTCCAATGTGGTATGTACTTTCATTCCGCTCCTTTTTTCATGCTACAGGAAAGAGGAGTCGTTTACGTCCTTTCTTCCTCTGAATTTAAAAATGGCCATTCTGATAATAATGTAATTCGATGAATGAATTTAATTTGAAGAAATTCTCAATTTTCTAATAAAATGCTTTTATCAAAAGTTTTGAAACTAGTTAAATTAAAAAAGGGGTCTCTGTGAGCTAACCGCAGAATTACTTTCTCTTCAACTTTTCTGTTCTAGAAAATTATATTATCTTGTTCTGGAGCGCAAAAATTTTTTCAAGCACGTACTTCAATATCGTAATCGAATATGCAGTGGATTTTGTAAGGAAATTATAATGTAATTCATGTAATGATATGAAAACTGTTTGAAAATTAGAAGCATTCATTGCTTACTTTCTTCTTCTTTAGAAGGATAATTATTGCAAGACTGAAGAAGCTTCTTATCTCCTTTAGCCAAGACAATAATTCTTTTTAATAGATAGTAGAAAATTTTCTCCGGATAAGAAATTTTGAAGAGGAAAGGTTGATCAACTTGATTTTGTCCCGCGTAGACTACGGCCAGGCCGCGCACAGTGGGGACAAGTGGTGTGTTCGATGAAGAATAAGCTTTCAGCCTAGACCCTAGACTGATCAAACTCTCTGCTCTCCTTCTCTTTTTATCTCAACTATCTTCTACTCCTTACTCTCTTTTCTTCTTCTCTTCTTTTTTCAACTCTCTTCTACTCATTACCCTCTTCTCTCCTTCTCTCCTTTTGACAACTCGCTTTTACTCCTTACTCTTCTTTTCTTCCTCTCTTAACTTTCTCCTTCTCTTATCTTCCTCTCTACTTCTAATCTTTTCTTCTTTTCTGCTTACCGCCTTATCGTCTTCTCCCCTTCTCTCCTTTTCTTAACTCTATTCTACTCTCAACTCTTTTTTTCTCCTCTTAACTTACTTCTTATCTTCCACTCCTAACTCTCTTATTCTCTCAACTCTCTTCTCTTGTTCTTTTGTTCTTCTCTTCTTCTCTAAACTCTCTTCTTCTCCTCCTCTCTCAAATCTCTTCCTCTATTTGTCTTCTCTTCTGCTCTCAACTCTTTCCTTCTCTTATGTTCTTCTCATCTTCTTATTTTCTTCTTGTCTTCTCAACCCTCGTGTTCTCTCCACTCTCTTTTTCTCTTCATCTCTCAACTCCCTTCTTCCCTTGTTTTCTCCTTCCCTTCTCCACCTTACTGTTTTCTGCTTGTCCTTTCTTCTTCTTTCAACTCTTTCCTCACCTTCTCCTCTGCTCCTGATTTATGCTCCTATAATTAACCTTCTTATTTGGTTCTTCCCTTCTCTCCTTCTACTAGTAACACTCTTCTTATCCTATCTCCCTTCTTGTCTTCTTCTCTCAACTTTCTACCTGTCTTAACTTTCTTCTTCTTAACTTCCTTTCTTCTCTTTTTCTCTTCCGCTCCTTCTCTTCTTCTCTCCCTATCTCAACTCTCTTCTTCTCTTCTTCTCCCCTGCTTATTCTTTTCTTCTCTTAACTCTCTTATTATCTTCTTCGCCGAACTATCTTCTTCTCCTCTCCTCTTTTTATTCTTCTTCTTCTATGATCTTCTCCCCTACTTCTTCTCTTCTCTTCTTCTATTTTTCCACACTCTCTCCCTAACTTTGTTACTTTCTCCTCAACTTTTCTGTTTCAGAGATAACATTATCTTGTTCTCATCTGCAACATTTTTTCAAGCACATGCTTCAATATCATAATCGAATATGGAGTAGAGTTTGTAAGAAGATTATAATGTGACTCGTATATGATTTAGAAACGGTTTGAAAGTTATTTGCTTTCAGTGCTTGCAATCATTTAGTGCAATAATTTAAGAGGATAATAATTATTTTTTATAAAAACTTGAAAAATTTCCTCTGAGGAAGAAAGTTTGGTAGATATAACGAATCCTGTAAGATTTCAGTAGTTAGACAATTTTATTTGTGATAAATGGACATTGTTTACAAATATGTCGGGAAAAGTCCTTACAGAAAACATCTGAGATATAGTTTGGTTATTTCCCTTTTTTTTGAATTTCCCATAATAGCCAAATTTTGAGAAATTTGGCTCCTCTTTCCTCCCTTTTTTTTTAATCTGCGATTAATTTCCAAAGTTTTTTTGCGACTAAAATATTTCGCCTTTTTTTAATTCAATTCGTGAATAACAACAAATCCTACTTAAGATGTTGCATAATTCGTGAACAAACAACTTGCAGCATTTTAGGAGTCGAGAAAATTTCAAAAAGCGAAAAGTGTCAGTGTTAAAAATGTTCAGGAAGGTTCAAAGATCTTTTCTGGCAAGCTTGAGCTCAATTAGAATATATGTTGGAAAACTGTTGATGTTTAAAATTTTTTGCGCGATCGATTTTGTCCCGCGTATAGACTACGGCCAGGCCAATTGAAGTGTTCGAGGAGAATATCTCCTTTAGTCAAGACTATGGCTTTTTTTTAAATCTGGAAATTCTCTCTGAACAAGAAAGTTTGTTGAATTTCAAAAATCTTGTAAGATGTCAATAGACAATTTCATTTGTAATAAATGAAAATTGTTTACAAATATGTCAGGAAAAGTCCTAAGAGTAGAAATCCTAGATACAGTTTGGTTAATTAGCTATTCCTTTCTTCATCTCCTATAATCCCTTAACTTTGGAAATTATAGTGACTTCCTTCCCCTTTTTGGAATCTACGACTAATTTCCATTCATTTCCATTTATTTCGATTCATTTTCTCATTCGGCCTGTACGCGGCCTGGCCGTAGTCTATGCGGCAGAAAAACGATCGCGCAAAAAATATGAAACATCGACAGTTGTTTAACTAATATTCCAATTGATCTCAAGCTTTTCAGAAAACATCTTTAAACCTTCCTGCTCAACTGTATTGCTGACATTTTTTAAAATTAAAAAATGAAGTTCTAATTTCCATGTTAGATAAATTATGATTTTTTATAATTCTCGTGACTCTAATGACAAAATCTCGACTGTTAGAGGGGTGCATTTTCGCTTAACGCTAAGGGAGCGGCTACTAGTGCGGACTAGCCGTAGTCTACGCGGCAGAAAATCGATCGCGCAAAAAATTTGAAACATCAACAGTTGTTAAACTAATATTCCAATTGAGTTGAAGCTTTCGAAAAAACATCTTTGAACCTCCCTGAATATCTTTGTTGCTCACATTTTCTAAAAACTGAAAATCAAAAACTACTTTTAATGTTGAATAAACTATGATTTCTTATAGTTCTCGTGATTTTAATGACTAAACTTCGAATGTAAATGGCGTATAGTTTCGCTTAACTCTCAGATAGGAGATACTAGCGCAGCCTGGCCATAGTGTACGCGGAAAAAATTCGCTTGCGCAAGAAAGTAAGAACAGCAAAAGTTGTTTGAAATGTATTTCCATCGAGCTCAAGCTTCCGAAAAAAACATCCTTGAACCTCCCTGAACATCTTTGTTGCTCACATTTTCTAGAAACTAAAAATCAATAACTACTTTTGATGCTGAATAAACTATGATTTTCTATAATTCTTGTGATTTCGATGACTATATCTCGACTGCAAGTGGGATTTATTTTTGCTTTACTCTGAGGTAGCGTCTACTAGCTCGTCCTAGTCGTAGTGTATACGTCGGAAAATCGCTCGAGCAAGAAATTTAGAACATCAAAAGTTGTTTAAATTGTATTTCCATTGAGCTTAGGCCTTCCAGAAAACATCTTGGAACCTTTCAAAACAATTTTATTGATGACACTCTTTTGAAACTACTCTAAACGTAAATAAAGTATGATTTTTTATGATCCTAGTGATTTTATTGACAAAATCTCGACTGTGGTTGGGGTATACTTTCGCATAGCGCTGAGGCAGCGGCTTCTAGCGTGGCCTGGCCGTAGTCTAGGCGGGAGAAGATCGATCACGCCAGAACATTAAAACTTTAAAAGTCGGTTCCCTACTGTTCGAGTTGAGCTTGAACTTTCCGTAAAAAATCTCTTCAACTAGTCCCGAATCGAAGTAGAAAAAAAGTGAAATATTTCAATTAGGAAGAACAGTTTTTCGTAAATTACTTGAATACCAAAGAAGCAACCAAACTTTTGAATGCAAAAGAAAGATGCGGAAATAAATTCTGAATGAGATTATGCATAATTATAGAATTTTATCCTAAGATTCTCATTTTAGTTACCTTGATCAGTTATAACATAGGACTCTCTTTACCATCCGAAAACCAAGAAATCTACTGCACTGACCGATTTTAACAAATCAAATTCCCGAGAAATATTTTTACGTTAATGAGACAAGATGAAAATTTATTCAATAAAGAAATTTAATACAACTTCCTGTGGAAAAAGGACCGTTTTACCCGCTCCGCTGTGATCCAAACCTAGAACCTCTCGTTACCCAAACGAGTGCAGGGAGAGTGCAGCACTCGTCTAGAGTACTTCTTGTGTGAAGAGGATCGGTGGATTGCACCGTAGCTCAGTTGGGAGAGCACTCGGCCGGATAACGAAATTTCCTGGATTCGGATCCTAGGGGAGCGGGGAAGGCGGACCTTTTTTAACAGAAAGTTGTATTTAATTTCTTGAGAATATGCATTTCAAAAATAAAAATTTGAAATTTCATTTTCAAGTGCTCAAGGACATCTCCCTTCCAGCAAAAAAATTTTATATTTCCTTTTTGTGTCCAACGTTGAATTATAGTTAGTTTTCTTAAAACTGTTGTTTTACGAGAAATGCTCCCTGAAACACTCAAGAAGATAAATGGATCTCCAAAGCTGATTTATTTCTTATATAATTTTTTGTCTCATAAATTTAAGCCCTGAGGAGTTAATCCATGATCCTTTTGTCTCTGCTGCGGTTTGCTTTTTTTGAGAATCTCGTTATGGAAGTCCGAATCGGTCTGGAGACTTTTTTTCGCGGACCTCTTCGACAATGCGAAATTGATGAGAAAATCATAGGGGATTTGGTGCCAGCCGGTTGTCCCAAGCGTGTAATATCGAAGATTTCCCATCGAGGATGAGCTTAGGTTCGCTGGAGGAAGACAGGTTTCGGAAATAGGAACAAAGGGTGAGAAAGGGTGAATGGGGAACTGGGCGATATAGAGTAGTTCAAGTGGAAATGGGGATCAGGATTAAGTAGGGCCCTTTACAGCTTTACCTTTTTCTGATCTGGCGCTGATTGGGCAACATAGAGAGGGCCGGAATCATTCTGTGACGCTTTCTTAGCCAGGCTCTAGCTAGAACTTCTGAACAGACATTAACGAAAGTAGATTGGAAGTAGAACGGAAGTAGAATTAGCGGGGTGAGAGAAAAAAATAACATTTTTTGGCGATTTCAATTTTTTTCACAATACTATCCGTTTCATGATAGATTGTAGGCCAAAAGTTGAATGGCCAAGGGGAGGGCACGGTCGAAAGTGGAATAAAATACTGTATGTAACTTGGGACGAAAGAAGCTTTTTCTCTCCGGGGAGTTGCTTCCCTTGTTACATAATCTACTATGATCGCACGAATTCAATCGTGTAGATTCGTTCTATCACATGCTCAATATTGAATAAAATTCGCGGAAGTAAATAAACAAGAACCCACTGGTTTTATTTATACGGATCGACAGATGCTTCTGATAGAGTAACATTATTTTTCTATATTTATGAAGAATAATAATAATTTCTAATCACAAAACAATTTTCCGACTAAAAATTCGAATTTCTACTTATAGAGATGGATTTTTCGAATTCAAAGAAGAATTTCAAACAAAATAGTCAAATTTTGAACTAAGATATGTTTCTCAGTGAAGGAAGAAATTTCAAATTTTGACCAACTGGTGGAATTTTAAAGAGGTAAAAAAATATGTTCAAACAACAAAAAGCTTCAATTTAGGTCCAACTTATTTATTCTCCATATAAAAAATATCAATTTTGAACCAAAAAACGAAGCCAAATTCCAAGTATGGAAAAATTATTCTAATATAAATGGATTTGTTAGTCAAATACAAAACCTTCAACCAAATGTTGAAATTTCGAACAAAAATGACGGATTTCCTCCTGAAACAATGGGAATTTAACAGAAAAAATCTGCTGAAGAATAATAGAAGAGTTCGCAACAAAATAGTTGAACTATTAATAAAAGAGTTGAGTTTATAGCCAGCCAAAAAAGATTTTTTAGCCATAACGAAAATGAAGTCAACTTGAATTGTTAGATTTTTAGGTCAAAAAAACAAATATTCAATCAAGAAGGATGGAAATTTCTAAAAAAATTGTTGAATTTTATGCTGGGAAAGATGACATTTCTATCAAGAAAAAGCAATCTTTCACAAACAATAAAACTCCCAGCTAGGAAATATTTATTTCCAAAAAAGGTTATTTTTAACCCGAAAATATTACCGAATTGTTGAATTTTCTACTGAAATAGTTGAATCTTCGACGAAAGAATTGAAATTTCGACTAAAAACGATTTTTCAGTCAAGAATGAAGCTAATTTTATCCAAATTGGCGAATTAATAACAAGAAAACAAGGAAGATACAAAAAAGTTCAATTTTCTTCACGAAAATATGAAATTTCAATAAAACAATAAATTATCACCCAAAACGGATGAGTTTTCCATGCAATTTTTTATTTTATGATGAAAAAATTGAATTTCTTATCAAGACCGAGCTATTTTTATACGAAAATACGAATTTCCCACAAAACAATTGAATCTCTGTGCTGAAAATATTGATTTTCACCAAAGAAGCTGATTTCCTACTCTTTGTTGAATTTACAACTAAACTGATCCTTTTCAATTGATTAGTTACATTTTTAATAAGGAGGTTCAATTTGGCACAAAACAGTTAAATTTTTAACTCGTAAATATGATTTTTTTACTGGAAAACGTAAATTTAAGCAGAAAAAAGGAATTTGATTTTCACAGATAAAATAATACAGAACAGGATT
The DNA here is from genome assembly GCA_011762715.2 of Neuroterus valhalla. Classification (NCBI taxonomy): domain Eukaryota; kingdom Metazoa; phylum Arthropoda; class Insecta; order Hymenoptera; family Cynipidae; genus Neuroterus; species Neuroterus valhalla. Next base: position 12,392 of record WSXT02195478.1, read on the forward strand.
GATTTTTTGTCAAGAACACAAATCCAAACGAAACTGTTAACAATTTGACAAAAAAATACGAATTCTATACAATTCTGATGAATTTGGAAAAAGAGAACTTTTCGAAAAAAATATAGACATATTTTCAACGAAAAGAGTAAATTTCTGCCAAAAGATTGAATTTAGACATAAAAAAGTTTTCCAACCAATTAATTCGATTTTCTACATATTTCCAACATCACAATTGAATTTCCATCCAGAAAAGATTAGACTTTCCAAGGGAATGATTGAATTTTCAACAATAAAATATGAATTGTCCACAAAGAGAGAGGCTTTTTATGAAAAACAGTCAAACATTTTACCAAAAAATGTTTGTTTCCAACCAAAAGGTGCTTTTCAATTCGCAAATATGAATTTTTAACTGGAAAAAATCAGTTTGAACAGAAAGAAAGGGATTCAATTTTCACAAAAAAAAAAAAAAAAAAAAAAAAAAATACAAAACAGGGTTAACTTTTTTTCAAGAATGCAAATTTAAACAAAATTGCTAACATTTTGATAAAAAAAGCATGATTTCTCTATAAACCGATGGGGTCCCGGAAAAAAATTCTTTTCGAAAAAAAACATAGACAGATTTTTACGAAATAGTTAAATTTTTGACGAGAGTTGAATTTAGAGCTAAAAAAGATTTTCCAACCAAAAAATTACATTTTCGTTCTAAGATGATTCGATTTTTGGCCAAAAAGACAAATTTCCAACAATGCAATCGAATTTTTTTCCAAAAAAGATGAGACTTTCCAATGAAATTGTTGCATTTTTCACAAAGAAATATAAATTTTCCTACCAAGAGAGAAGCTTCTCCTATGAGACAGTCAAAAATTCCACCAGAAAATGTTTATTTACAAACAAATGTGCTTTTCAACAGAAAAGATCCTCTTTTTCTATTCCAGTTTGAACCCAAATGGTTCATTTTTCAACCGCGAAGACAAATCGTCTACCGAAAAGTTAGTTTTCGGAACGCAAATACGAATATTTAACAAAACGATGAAATTATCAACCAAAGAGAATAAATTTTTTACAGAATCGTTGAATTTTCAACAAATTTTCTACAAAATAGAATCTTACAATCCGTAAAAATCAATTTCCAACCAAGTAATAGAATTCCGATAATAATAGGATGACTTTTCAACAAAATTATTGAATTTTCAACAGCAAAAAATTCTACCAAAAGAGAGGAACTATTATAAAATAGAGAAGAAGTTCTGACAGAATAGTTAGTCAATTTTCAACAGATTTTTAACAGATTTCTAATCTGCAATCTCGGAATAAAAATTTTCGATGAACAAGCTCATTTTCAATAAAACTCTGAACCAAAAGAATAGGATATTTCAATTCTTTGATTCAATTTTCTTCGCGATGAAATGATAAAAATTTTAAAAAAAGAAAATTTCCTCAACTTAAAATTGAATAGTAGACTTTTGGTGGAAATCGGACAAATTAATTGAATGGGATCACACTAATTAAGACCTGTTCGCTACAAAATGCTGTTATTTTAGGCAAATTCGTTATAATAATTTAATCAAATCGTAGGTACATCATAATGTACAGTATCAAACTTTCATTTTCGAAAGGTTCTCCACAATTTTATTGCAACTTTCAATGCCAAAATGAAATACAAAATACTGTTTCAAAATGTCAAACTCAAATGTCAAATGAGGACTTCAACTCTCGGCTATGCAGAAATGACGTTTGGAGCAATCAACAGCAAAATATAATTTGTCAGATCTTCGATAGATGGCGCTTGTGATTATCCCATAGCCATATTCATTTTTCACAAAATGCTTGTTGTTACTGAGCCAATTGTTTTTCAGAGGGAATAAATATACAAATATTGATCTAGAGGATATGGGCAATTATCCCTGAGACGTTCGAATTTTTTACATCAAACTGATCGTTCAGATAATATTGTTAAACATAAAGCGAATCAAAAGTGACCGACTACTGGTTCCACTACCCAATGCCAATAACAAATTTATTATTGATTACATTTCCTTAGGGGTCTTGGCTTGGAATTCCTTGTCCAGTTCTAACAGGTTCCTGATCACTGCCCTAATCCAAATAATGACTAGGTAGACTGCCATAATAAGAATGAATTATTGTTTGTGCCTTACAAGCCTGTGGAATTGCTCGTCTTATTTATGATAGAACTTCATAGTCAGCAAAAGTTTTGAGTACGATCAACATGTCAACTATATTGTATCTCAGTAAGAGAAGGTATTTTCGGTTCCAATCGTTTACAAAATAACGAATTGTGATTGAATTCTCTAAATATTGCAGTCCCCTTCATCAGGGCTAATCTAAAACTAAAGTTGTAGGTTATATTGTCCATACATATGTTCTCTACGATGCTCCACGAGTATCAATGTCGTTATTGATGTTTTTGGGGTGTTCAAGGGTTCCTATTGCTTCTCTCACGTCTTCTTGAAAAATTATGGTTTTTTTTTGAGATGACGGTTCTTTTGTCAAATAGAATTATGTGTCCTGTTTAGATTTAATGCTTAGCTAGTGCTGGTTGTATGAATTGTTGCATCCTCTAATATAGACTTTGCCACCAGAGCAAGGAATTTTATATACTCCAGAATTACTGCGAGGTGGCTTTTTGTCTTGATGATTGTTCAGAAATGTAGAATTGACTTGGATTTAGATGTTATCGAATGGTATTCAGTTGTTGAAATTTCGAGATGATGTTGTCCCTGCATCATTTCAAAAAAGCTAATGATGGCAGTAGCTTAGCTGATCATAATCAAAGGAGTTGTTTCGGGCTTTAATCTTGTACAAAATTATTCAATCGGATTATATTCTATCTCCTTTTGTTTTCACCCATTTTTACCCACTTGAACATTACTTGCAACGAAATATCACATCAATTCTTTCCGTGTGTTCCTACCACGCACAAATGACGAATAGGGAAATCTCAACATGGAAGACATGAGGTGTTTCGTGTCAGGCTGTAAGATCGTGATAAGCTCTCGAGACAATTGCAGTAGAGAGAAGCATGCAAGAGATTTAATATTAACGTGGTGCTCTGTCGTAGGCTGATTACAGTCTATTGTACATCGCACCTTTGATAATCTATACCTACGTTACGCCAGGCAGCCAGACTATGATGCATACGCCTCGTATATCAAATTTACCGGAAACGACGAGGCCAGAGATTCCGGATACTAGGGTAGCTCGGTTGGTTGGTTGAGGCCACACCATCCTTCAACGCTGATGCTGGACATAAATTCTGGACTCTTCGCGCTCAATTTTCGGACGTTTATTGAGTGAATGATGTGGACACGATACTACCGGAACTTGCACTCTAGACTAGAGATTCGGGAAACACTCACTCCTTCTCGAAATGTAGGTTCTAGATAGGAATCCAGCCAACCTCGGAATTTATCGTTCTCATTCTGCTGCTCACTCGTGGTCTGGGGCCTGAGCCTGAGTTAAATCACAGAAACATTCCAGACCAACCATTTCGTCGCATGAGCCCAAAGTGAGATATTGTAGCGAAAAGTTTCAGTTTATGGAAGATTTTTAGACTAGGGTATTGATGAACATTGGGGATATGCAATATTTATCTTGAATTCGGGTCACGGAATAATGGAAATAATAGGATGGAGAACCGCATTTATGAGCTGTTATGATATATTAGATTAACTTTTTTAATTTATTTATCATTGTTTAATTGGTAACTGTTTGATGCCTGACGCCTGACAAATTCTGTCGTAGTTTGAGGAAATAATGGTCCAATTGAGGCACTATTAGGATTCCAGTAGTTTTACTAAAGTATCTGTTACGAGACGAATCAGTACACTGTCTAGGATTGTTATCCGTTTCATGAAGTGCACTAGCATTTTTAGACAGCTGGTGTATCTAACCTGATTCTCAAAACATTAAAATATATCTATCCTTCATGAGAAGAGGAATTTTTATTTCCTTCCATTATGAAAAAAACGTTGTTTATAATTTATCTGCTGCTGGCTTCGGTAAAGATCGAGTTTGGATTCGACTTGCAGCTGCGGTTTCGCAGTGTTGTGTGTCCTTCACAGGTTCCTACTAATTCTATTATTCCTCTCGAAGTGCGAGGCCAGTGGCAGCAGATAAAGAACGGAAAATATTCAAACTAATTATAATTCAGATTTAGAAGAGAGGATTTTAAAAAAGATCGTTCCTCCAATCCAAAATTCGGCACGATTTTCCCTCTTCTCAATTTTGAATAAAGAAAGTACTTCAAGCAGTCCTTAGAGTAGAAGTAGTATTCCGAAGAAGAAATATTTCTGAACTATAATAGAAAACCAAATCAAATTGTTCATCCCGAATTTGTTCTTTTTTAATTGAAAAACAATTACTTGTTTTGAAATTTAAACTTGTTTGTTGAGAGATAAATTTCCATGTTGAAGTTGCATTATTTCAATTCGAAATTCACCTCTGCTTGAAATGGTAACTACTTCGTTAAAAATAAATTTATATTTTTTGGTGCAAATTCAAGTATTTGGTTTAAGTTCAACATTGATTTTTTCTTTTGAAAATTAAAGTATTTCTTTGAGAATTTCCGTACTTCATGGGAAATTTGCCTTTTTTGTAGAAAATTATTTTTTATGGTCGAAAATTCATCTTTTTGCTTAAAAGATTTCTATTCATTTGAAGACCAATCATTATTCCTAAAAATTTACCAGTAAAACTTCACATATTTTGTTGAAAAGTCGGTTTTTTTGTAGAAAAGTATCTTTTCCTTTGGAAGTTAATATTCTTCCTCAGAAATTCTTCTTTTCGGTTAACAGTTCAAGTTACACAGTAAAACATTTATGTTTGGCTTATAATTAATTTTTTGAGCCGATAATGTTACTTCACTTGTGATTTGGAATACTGAAATAATCCTCAGGAATCAATCTTTTTCAGCGAAAATTAAATGTACGTGGTCGAAAGTTGAACTACTTTGTTAAAAATTTGATTTTTGGACTTTAAGATTTAATTTAAATTAATTTAATATTAAATTTCGATATTTTTCTGAACATTTCTCTCTAACCTAAAAATGTAATTCCTCCATTTTTGGATGATAATTGAACATTTGAATTTGAAAACTGAACTATTTGTAGGAAAATTTCTGTTCTATTTCTAAAACTGAAGTTTTTGTAGCGAATTCGTCCTGTAACTCGAAAATGCAATTGTTTAGTTAAAAACTAATCTGGTCTCGTTTAAGACCTAATGGTTTTGTTATAAATACGTGTTGTTTGGTTAAAACCAATCATACTATATGTCCAATATTAGAATTATCTTTAGTTAAAATAATAATTATTTTATGATTCATTTACAATTCATCTTTTTTCTATTGAAAATTTAACGATTTCATTGAAAATTCAACAATTTGTCGATAAAAATAACGCTTTTATTCATTCGAAAATTCATCATCATCACTAAGGAAGTGCAACTGCTCAGTGAAGAACTAAACTTTTTTGATCGAAAATGTACTATTTTGGATAAAAATGGCAACAATTTGGCGAAAACTCATCCTTTTTATTTGAAAATCGAACTATTTAAACAAAAAATGCATCGTTGTAGGTTCTTTATTCCACTGGCCGATGAGATAGTACTTTCTTGCTCTGGCTACCGAGATAGTACTTTCTTGAATTGGCCACGAAGATGGTATCGTTTTGAATTGTCATTAAGATATGTCTTTATTGCTCTGTCCGCTAAGATAGTACTCTATGAATAGGAGGTGTCGAATTGATTTTCCCTGACTGTGAGTTTAACTGTTCCATTTTTCCTAGAAAAAATTATATTTTTTTGTTCAAAATTTGAAATTTTTTTTCAAAATTGATTCATTTTTCAATGTTTGATCTGTTGTGTTAAAGAATGTTTAGAATGAACATCATGAATGGAAATAAATGCTTGGGTTTCGCGAGAAAGATAAATACGTCACTTCTAGTTGACCGGAAAAATTGAAAAAATTGACTGTGAAGAACCGGGAAATGACCGGGAATTTCAAATCGTTCTCCAAATCGCCACCCTGATGTAAGAATTATGGTCTTAGATTTAGTCATTTGAATAAAAAACAAATTTATTATTATTATTCGCTTCCTGATCTCTCTAGCAAACACCCCGTGCAAAGAGTTTCGCGAAGCCATTAAAATAATCCACTAAGCGATGTCTTTTCACGGGCCATTCACTATCCAAAATCGTTCGTTTTAGGCTTCACTCTTTTTCTTATCTACAATTGCTCTCCAAACATCCCTATCCTGGCATAAATCTCTTGCTTCTTCCACATCCATGCATCTTTTCATACAATCTCTTGAGTTTATGCGGCTTTTTATATTTCTCCTCGTGAGGGTCTCATTCACACATTCTATCCATTCCTTCTTTGGTCTGCCTCTAGGTACGCTACCATTCACTCTACCTAGATACACGTACTTCGTTAATCGTTCATCATTAGGGTGGTCCAAAAACTTTTTTTTTCGAATTTTTATGCAAAACGCCCAGAAAATTGTATTCAGAAATCTCAATATTGAATGAATCGAGTTCGAAATCCACCAGTTCCCTCCACAATGGGTTATAGAATGCGAATAAAATATTACTTTTCAAATATCACCCCCATAGATCTGTTTTATAGGGTCCAAAAAACTCCCATAAGTGAAAAAATGGGTTTCCGAGTTTTTGGCGCTAATTATGATTTTTTGTTGTTGTTTTTTAACGCAGATTGTTTCAAATACATGGAATGCTACTTTATACTGATAATAAGATGTTTATTAAAATTGTTCAAACAATTTATTTTTTTTAGCAACTTTCTCTTATAAAAGGGTTGGAAAGTCAAGGTTTTTTCTGAATTTTTCAACTTATTTTCAACGTTT
>WSXT02195489.1:0-12695 GCA_011762715.2 Neuroterus valhalla
AATGTGTTGCTGTTCAACTAGAAGGTACGGACAAAGTACTTGGTAAATCGAGAGTTATATAAGCAAACAGTTATGAGAAGAAATTAATTAGTATGCGTTTAGAAAGAGTCTTCTTTATTTCAAAAACCTGGTTCAGGCATGAAATTTTGACCATGTTCACTTGTTGAAGAGGTGGGAGCCACACTTCAATTGGCTTCGTTTTAGCGGATGGGAGACTTGAAAGACATGAAAAGGGATAAGAGGATTCTAAACGGCGCTGAATGTTCAATTTATTACTGGTTCAGAGTAAGGATGCCTTCGACAGGGTAAATATAGCTTTGTGAAGTTTCGGGAGAGTATAGGGTAAATGATTAGCTCCTCGGAACAGTAGAAGCAATATATGATTGACGTAAGACAAGTGTTCGATTACATGACCAACTGAGCAATCGGTTTGATTCAAAGCAAGACGCTAGTTGATGATGCGTTATAGATTGTACATCAGCATGAAGAATTCGGGTCCACTGATCAACCTCAATGAAACAAAAGTCATTGCGTTTGAGGGACGTGATGATGAAACAGCTTGCAATATTGTCTTGAATGATTAGGAGCTGAACGAAGTGATAATTTAATGTATCTTGCAAATTATTCTACTGTATTTTTATGAAAAGTCAAAAAGTTTGTCTTCTGGCTTGCGTTTTTGTGCGATCTCTTTTGAGTTTTACATATGTTTTGTCAGTTGAAAGGTTCATGAACGACAAAAATTGATTTTCTTAATATGATCTGCTTTTGACGAATAGAGAAGATAATAACAAGAGAATTATCAGCCTTCTTACCGACGATAAAAATGAAAAACTTGAAAAATACTACACAGAAAAAAAATAGTCAGCAAACAGAACACTCTTCCAAGAAGCTCAAAACTTGACAATGGAACAGTATCTAAATTGATACCTGTAAATCATATCGAAACCATTCGACATACAAAGATTCTTTGCGAAAAAAAAACAATGTTTCCTCGAGAAGGCACAAAAAAGCAACCAAAATCTTAAAACTCCCTAGTAGCATCAATGGGGACAATGGGTATGATACCGATCTTATTCAACTCACCATCATCCTAGATTTTTATTGAAAAGATTTGATTAGCAATCAGTTTCAACCAGCCTCCACATTGAAGTCACTATCGTATCTCAAGCAATGTAGAGAGCATATATAAGGTTGCCTAGCCTAAAATTTGAGTTCCGAGTCTTAGTTCATTCGCATTTCGTCTCTCTTAGAGTAAAGTTATTGCTCTGGGGACTCGTACCTCTTATGAATTCTATTTCATATTTATTTCTAAATTCTATATGTTTTATTTAGTTCATGACCCTAAATCTTATAATCACGCCATATTTTGTTGAAAGAGTTTAATAAAATTATTTTTGTAAATTAGGCTTCTTCAGTGTCTTTGAAATTCAATCACAAACATTTCTGGATGAATTTTGTTTGATTCGGTTAAGATTTGCGACCTGTGGATGGTTTTGAAGATTCCGTCCCCACTGTGAGCCGAGCTGCTTCGCAGGCCCAAGCCGCCTACTGGGGGTCCAGGGACAGTGTAGCAGACTAGCTGGATGCCGTCATTGATAGTTCAGGTGGCGAACCAGGTAGTATATCTATATATGATACTTCATATTAATATATATATATATAGTATCGCACAGGAGAACTAGGAATGGCGAACTCAATCAGCGCGTGGTACACTCGTCTGCTTACATTGTCCCTGGACCCTGTGTAGAGCTGCGCGCTCCACCATGCCGTGCTTTGCAATTATACATTTTCTGAACAAATTAATGGCGGGCAGTGCAATTTTTTCCCAGGGTGTCGTTTTTGAATAGTTTTTACATGAATCACCAAAGATCTAGTAGATTTGAGCATTGAGAAGTTGATAATTATGTCAATGGTTTCTAGAAATTTTATTAAAAATATGTAAATCTTGTTTATTGACCATCGTTACATTTTTTATCTGAAAGAATCGTCTTCCAATAGTATGTGTACCAATTTTCGTCCGAAAATATTTGATAGTTTGAGTGCCGTGAATTATTATCAAACAAAGTCATCAATGTTTGCTGCACGAAGAAAAATAGGTAAACAATAGTATATTGCGCAACAAGGGGTGAATGGCAACGATTTCACGAGTCAGAGTTAGCTGCCCGAGCGAAGCGAGGGCGGATACACGTGAGTGGAATCGTTGCTTCGCCCCGAGTTGCGCATACTATTTTTCGTTACACCAATAATTGAAAATTCGATTGGAGATGCCTGTGAACACCGCCATTTGCATTGATCTGTTACTTCCGACCCAAGGGTCGAAAACTCGACTTTCGACCCGCTCCACAGGCATCGAAAGTCAAATTTTCAATTTAGGTATGATGAAAATGATTTTGTCAGAAGTCCAACATTTGTGCATTACTGATAGTGTGAATATCCTATTAATATAAACATTCCATACCATTTGCTTTTGCTGGAAATTGGGGTGCCAACTTGATGTGGTTCGTCTCACAGTGTTTACAATCCTCAAATTTTAATATTTCCTAGGGGTCGTCCCTAAACTACGTAGCTGATTTTAGGGGAGTGGGGTTGTAAGAAATACTACGCTCATACGCGGAGGGGGGGGGGGGCGATTTTAATCAGATCTGCGTAGCGTTTAATAAAACTTCATTAAATAATTTAATTATAAATGAACTCTTATACATCATGTAAGATTGTAAAAAGAAAAAACAAGTTTAATTTTCGTCACGCTGAAATCGCTATTATTAAAACTTGTAATTTAGAAATCACGGGGTGTCGATTTGGCAGACGATTCCAAAACCCGCTCATTTCCGGTATTTTACGGTCACGTTTTTCATTTCTTGCGGTCGACTAGAAGTACCATATTTATATTTGTCACAAAACCCTTACATTTATTTTTATTCAAATCTGAACATCCTTTAACACAAGGGATCAAACATTTAAAAATAAATCAATTCTAAAAGGAATACTCTTATTTTCTACAAGAACGATTACATAAAACAAACAACAGATTTCCAACAAAAAAGTACATTTTTCAAACTATCTGGTGAATTTCTAAATAACAAGAATCTTCAACCAGAACACTCAAATTTGGAACAAGAAGATGAATTTCTAACTAAAAGGATAAATATTTAACTGGAGCACTTCAATTTCCAATCATGAAGGTGTATATTCGAAAAGGAAGATTAATTTCCGAAAAGAAAGGATCATTTCCTAAGAAAAAATACAAAGTTTCAACATAATAGTCGCATTTCAAGGTCGAAAAATAATTATTTTTAACCAACAAAGGAACAATTACATCTTTAGTTTAAAAACCCAATTTTGAAACAAGTGTGAGTGCTTTATACTCAAAAAAAGAATCTTTAATGGAAGGAATTGAGTTTCCAAACAGATAAATTAACTTTTACTGGAAAGATAAACCGTTGACGGAAATTGTATTACTCAAATTTTTTATTGAAAGAGATGGAGGTTTATAAAAAAAAAAATATATTTTTAACTGAAACTATGAAATTTTCAATTGGAATAGGTTAAATTTTCGGTTGGAAAAAATTACTTATAACAAAAAAAAACTATCTTCCAAACAAGAAAAAACGAACTTTTCAAACGAATCATTACATTTTTACGAAAAATGATGAAGAATCATAAATATAATTTTTCAACCGTATTTTTATGCTTGGAAAATCAATTCCAAATCAAACATAAGAGTTTTGAACTACATGACTGTTCGACTAAAATGAAAAATGTTTGACTGCATAACTCTGATTGTTAACCGCAAAGGAGAACTTTTGAGACGAATATTAACTTCCGAGGAAAGCGATCATTTTCTACAAAAAACCGGTTTTTAAAAAAAAATATGTGAAGTTCCAATGAAATTGTGGGATGCTCAATTCAAAAAGACTAATTTTCACCGAAACGTCGAATTTCGAACTAGGAGAAATCGACATTCCATGGAAATGAAACAGTTAAATTTTGAGTTGAAGTAATTGATTCTTAACAAAAACTGATGAATTTCCAGGCATAATAATTAATCTTCAAATGAATAGATGATCTTTATTCACAAAGATGCATTTTTAACCATAAACATTAGGTATCTACAAAAAAAGCAAACTTTCCACGAAGTACATAAATTCCCAAAGAAATAGTTCCATTTTCAAAATGAAAAATCAATTTTCAACTAAATACTTGAATTTCCACCAAAAGACGATGAATTTATTTTTAACAAAGTAGTTACAATTTCAACCAGAGGTTGATTTTGAATCGAAATAATGCATCTCTAACAAGAAAATTTGATTTTCAACAAACAAGTTTACATTTCAAACAAATAGTTGATTTTTTAACTCAAAGAGGATGGATTCGCAATGGACCATCTGGAGTATTGCTGCTCCAAGTAATATCCCCGAGTTATAGAAAAACTGACTTTCAAAATAAAAGAAAAACTGCCATATAAAATGTTAAGAGACACTCGGGGCATGTCCCAAAATCTTCTCGTCGTTGTGTATATCATTGTCAATTTAATTTTGTAATATACCTAGATTTAAGGGAATTTAATCATCTTGATGTATAGCAACTGACTGGTACTATGTACACTTTTGTAAATTTTACGATCAATAAAAAACTTATTGAATCGAAACATTCGTCATTTTTTACCCGATCGAAATTCGAAATATCTACTTTCACCGAAACCATAAATAATGCAGCGGCACGAGGCTGTAAACCAAAGCTGACTTGTGTTTTCCGATTACAAAATATTGTTTTAAGAAGAACCCAAATGAAACAATTTTTTAGGAAGTCATTGCGTAATCCAACAACATTCAAAAAAGATAGACTGACTGAAAGATTGACAGAAATGATCGTGAGAAAAATTTTCTATCGCTCCGAGGTTCTCAAAACGTTCACTTTATATTTCACAAACATCATTGAAGATAAGATATATAACATATTCAGAAAATAACAAATATAAATTATTTCACCTAAAAGAATAAACAGTATTGATTGAACTCATTTGAAATAACAAATTCTCGACTCTACAATGCTGAGAGTTAGAATTTCCCCATTCAACAGTTTTTCATTATCCAGCTTCAAAATCATTTATTGGTTGATTTAACGTTATTCAGATCTTCAAAAAATTATACTTTAATTTAATATATACCTTTTCTGATTCGGGAAAACATTTAGAGTACCTGAAATTTATGGTTGCCTAATTTTTATTGACTTCCAATCGAAGGTTGATAGTATAAAATTCTCGACCTCTGGAATTTTTATTGCGTTTCCTTACCACTTCTCTCGAAATAACACACGTACTCAATTTTCCTCTTGTTTGTTTGAAAATGAATGTGGACAATATGCATATAGATTTTCTATGTCCGGGAACAATAATATACTTTTTTCATAAGTAGGAACAATTAAAATATTCTCCTCAATCTCATCTGGTATATCCAGACTTTTTATTAGTGAAAATGTTCAAAGCGTTGCGACGTTTCGGTAACGTTCCGTTACCCTCATCAGGCTATTAATGGTGTCAAATAAAAATCTCGTGTTCTTCATCTATGGTCAGAAAGGTCAAATTTTGTCATATTTGTGGTCAGATTTTAAAAATTATTTTTAAGAGGGATTGGTCAAAAACATTATTGGAACATTGGTTATGATGTAAATGATACGAAAAGTAAAAACCGAGACAAATTACAGTTATTGGTTGGATTGAAAGACAGCGAGTTTACACCCAGCTATTGTTTGTTTTTAAAACTTGCTTTTACTTTCTTACAGCCACGAGGTTTCTCTGAGTTCCGGAATAGATGATACTTTGGAAGTCGGTGGCCACGATTTCTCGAGAAGCTATAAACTGATCTTCTTCAAATTTTTAACACTTCTTTAAAATAGTGTCATCTTGTGCTTGAACGAAGGAACAATTTTTCTATTGAAACTTACTTTACGAGGCACCAAATGGAAAAAATTTGACCGAAAAATGGGATTCTTCGTTCACAGCCACGCCAAAAATTCGAGTTTCATTTTATTTTATCTTTTCTTCGTCCAAGCACGAGTTGTATACATGTATCAACTTAAAATTTTCGGTTTTCTGATATTGGATGAACCAGTCGTGAGTTATCCTGACCATGCACAGATCACTTTTTTGAGAGGTCAAGGGGAATCAGCTCTCAAGCACTGAATTTTCAAAATTTTTAAATAAAAATTTCTACCATTCTCAAGTTGAACAGCTTGGAACTCCTTGGCGAAATCATATTACATATTTTTATTGCTTCTATTCCGGATTGAGAACAAATATCATGCAGTTCAGAAGATTAATACTATTCTGTAACCAGGAAATTTAAATACGTACAATCCTTGCTGAAGGTTGGGTGCATTGAGAACAAACAGTTTTGTGAATAGCAGGAACTCACCTAGAACAAAGAAGAATATAACTTTCAGAAACACACAAGATATTAAATGAATATAGAAAGAAAATTTCGAAATATTGAATGCTTCTCCGGTCAAAAGCGCTTCAAATTTCGAGACGTTTTCAACGGCGACGAAATATTGACAGTTACACTTCATAAATTATGTAATTCTATGGACTAAATATATATCTCATCTTATGAAGAATTTATTCAACGTGTCTTAAATTTTTTTCCTTTTCCAATAACAAAAACAATCTGCCCTTGATTTTATGTATCTGGATTTCAGAGATTACAGTTGGCAGCGTTACGACTCATTCACACTTGGTCAAAAGAAGTCAAGGGAATACGTTTACTGAAAGCAGCATCATCGCTTGTGAGATGTTTCTCTTTGAACTCCATCCTGAGTGACAACCTAGGAACATTATACATTATGATAGGCAGAAAGAGCTAAAATCATTTTTGAGTAAATTTTATGATTTTATCAAGAAGATTCTAGTAACTCAACATGGACTCAAACAACTTGAGCTGTGTAAAGATCTCAAAGAGGGTATGGTAAAAACTAGAGATAGAAATGCTCCTTTTACATTTAAAAAATCATTCTGCTGTAGAATGCGAGAAAACTGGTAACTTCATTTGGATTCAAAGCAAGATATGGTCTCAGAGCACTCGAAATCGGTCACGCAGTTCATGGGCGATGAGCAGGTTCCTTCTCATATATTCAATGTTGTTTCTCTCGTTTTCTCACCCTTCACTCAATGATGGATCTGCCCCATCTCCTAATTTTTTTTCATTCTCCACAAAAGTAGATCTGAAAGAACTGGTACAGTTATATACAATTAACTCCGAGATTTCGGTAATTGAAAGGATAGTTTTGTTACGACGTATAGCGGGTAGAGGCGTTGTGGATGACAAGCATTTATGTGCCTATCAAGTGACACAGTTACGAGACTATCTTATCAGCAAGCGAGATTTTACGCTCTACAATATCTTCTATGAAGTAGATCTTGATTACACGCCCTTGAGCTTGTCCTCAACGGAAGTCTTTAATATGAGATCAGAAGCCAGTGGAGAGTTGGAAACGCAATGGAGACAAAAATCTTTTGATGGCGAGAATCCCAAAACCTTAGTTTAATATAAACTGGAGAAAGATGTATCTAATATTTGGCTGAAATAGGACGCGCTATTTCCGGAAACTGAGGGATTCGTGATAGAGGTTCAGGACAGAGTTGTCAGCACCATAAACTATCGCAAGCATGTTTCACATCAAGACGTGATTGACAGGTGTCAATTTTGTAGAGATACCAATAAATTCATCGAACATATTATTTATGGTTATCGCATTATAGCTCAGAAGGAGTGCATGCACCGACATAATGAGGTAGCGGGTATGGTACTCCAACAACTTGCCCTAAAACTAGGACTCTTTACGAAATGGATGCCTTCCTACAGATACATTTTAGTTCCTATTTTGGAAAATGAACATCTTACACTGGGATCTTACTATCGAGATGGATAATTATATTTGATCAAATCCACCTGGCATCGTGATGTATGGAAAATGTAGCAGGAAAGCTTCTATCATCGACAATGCTCGTCCATCCAACCGAATTTCTAAAGCAAACCACAAAACTAAGATCCAAAAGTATAAGAAGTTGGGGCATAAAGTGAAGACGATATTGAAAATTATGAAACATGCATACATTCATCCTATCGTGATATTGGCTGCAGGCAATGTCCACGCAAGATGCACTGAATATCTTGAACGTCCAGGAGTCAGTCAAGTACAGGCAGCGACTAAAAAACGGTTTCGTTGAACACTCGTCGGATTGTGAGGAATTCCTTCGACCATCAGTAATTTTGCGGGTATCATCCTGTAGAGTAGCAGATATTTGTTTTTTAGCAGCATCAATAGGTGACGCAAGTTGCCTTTGACATACTTTGCAGCTGTGTAGGAACAACATTCTTACAAGACGAACTTTGGACTACGACTACACCAATAACTTAGTATTGTACCAGTCGAAAAATGAGCGCAACCGCTTCCGAACATCGTATTTGAATTTTTAACATGTTGACTTCATGAGGCGCTCAGTAAGGTCCGTGGCTGGCGATGAAACACCGAATTAAAAGACATAAGACGAATTTTTGACAAGAAAATATTTTTCTGATGCTAATTCTCGTATTTGCGTCACGCTAGGACTTGAGCTTTTCTCTCATGACTATGGTGACTTCTATAACTTTTATGAGAACTCTGGCAGCATGCCGGAAGACTTCTCAAATGGAGTCTTCTGAGGTGCTGAAAAAATATGCAAGAAATTTGGGTTTGGCTTACGAAATGATAAATTTTGGAAGTCGATTAGACGAAAGTGTCAAGGAAAGTCTTTAAAAACCCTCACAATCATAAACAAGACTTCCGGTAAAAAACGGCACACATATCCTCTATGAATATGATATTCCAGTCCTCCTCTAGGAATCAATTTAGTGCAACGGGAAATACACATCAATTCGAGATCTCCTTGGAATGACATTAAAAATATCTCGAAAATTGTCTGGCTGGGAAATTCTGGGATAAAACAATTTCGATATCAAGTGGTTGAGAATGCATAAACCTTAAGCATATATTGGGTTGAAGATAAAGGAAAACCTTGGCAGCAAAATTGATAAATTGAAATTTCACAGAAAGTATTTAATCGGAATGTTTTACCTTTTTCCCTTAGCAATTAATCTTGCTATCGCAAACTCAGTTCTACGTCAACAGTGAGTAGCATATAAAGCAGTGATAAACTCCTCTATTCCTCCTTCATTGTTCCCGGAATCAAACTTGAAGATGAAGTTCGTTATCACCAATCTGCTTCTGACGCTAGAGGTTCTTTTGAATTTTGCTGGTAAGTTTACCCTATTGTGTACACATATTATTGCAAATATGAAACGTGACACATCCTTAGAATCAGCAATACGACGATATCAATCTGTGATGAAGGAGACAAATCATTAAACATATTGAAACAACCATATGTGAGGCACTTAAACACTCCAAATCTTGTAATGTTTACAATTCTCAAGTTTTGTATCATTTAGCTTTGAAATTGTCCATTTGTCTATTCAATGTTCTTCAAATCTTCGTTTCATGTTTATCCCTTATTCTGAAAGCCTCTATTGATGAGTTATTTAGTTTTAAACACCCGAAATTGGAAGGTCCCCACTTGCCCATTGCATATCAATTAAATTATTCAGCATTGATTTTCTAATTTCGAAACATCTCAGTAAATTTCTTCAATTTTGTTATTCAAAATTCATCAATAATAATAATTTCTTCTTGTTCCAAATGTTTTACCTTCGTTCGCTGATTGTTTCCTAATCCAGTTATTCTATAGGTACCCAAATAAGAAGTATACGAATTTACGAAGATTCTCGGGAATATCAAGAAATTTTTAATGTATGGAGATTCATAATTCTAGAGAAAGGTGAGAGAAAGAGAGAGAAAATAAATGACGCAATATATAAACGCACTGGACGCATTTATTAAATGCACTCTTCAAGAAACTCCTTAAGAGACCGAATCTAACAAATAACTACCCTCTAGCTACAGCGCCCGGCAGACCCGAAAGAGGGATGTCTCCCCACTACTCCTACATATATACAGTCAGTAAAGGAGAGTTACTGATTGCTTATTCTTACTCTCCCTCTCAATTAGTAACCTCTTGTATATAGCATTAGGAATTTCAGCTTCCATAGAACACGTCATTGAGTCAACTTCAATGCTCACGATAGAGTTTACAAACAAACGCATAAAATAATGAGTAATAAAGTTTCCTATATATTTATGAAAACAAGCACTTGAGCAGATCAGCTCAATGTAGTCAATTTGATCTTTAGTCACTGAATCTATTAACTTTATGCATTAATAGTCATCGTCCTAGTCGTCATCTGTAACATGACAAAACTTTGTAAGATGTCAGTCATATTCAATAATTGTGATGTTAATCTTTCGTGAGTTACAACATATTTCTTCTTCACACATTCTTAAACCTACTGTTTGCGTCTTTCTACCATATGTCGTATACTATTTACCCCATTTTCTTTGGCATAGGCCTGAGCTCCCATGTTATCAGAGAACAATTCAACTGGATATAATTCTTTTCTTAAGATAAGACTAATCGAATTATGAAGTAACATAATTTCCTGACAAGCTTTGCTCATGATCGCATACTCAGCTTCACATGTAGACAATTCCACGCTTTGATGCTGGTGAGTTCTGCAGGCTACGGTATCACCAAACAATTGTATCGCATAACCACACTTCGTCAAAGATCCACTACAGCCTTATAAACTGGCATCAGAATGAGCCTGCATATTATTTAGCTTCGCTGTATATCCTAATGCATAATGCCTTGTTCCAGGCAAATATTGAAATGTTCGTTGAACTATTTTCCATTCTAAACAAGTTTGAATAACTTGATGTCTGTTCGAAATGTTGACTGCAAATGATATATCTGGCCGCGTTACTCCAGCCAGATATTGAAATGAATCGACAGCCTCTCGATACTGACGTTTGTTTATCGCTGTTGCGTTTTCATCTTCATTTTCTCTTGTTTTTTTTTCTTTATTGGCTAATTGACTTGAAATAATAGGAGTATTTACTGGTTTTATCTTATCAAAACTGAAGTAGTTCAACATATTGTCTATTAATTGGACTTGAGATACCACTATCATTTGATTCATAACATCGCGTTCTATTTTTATGCCCCAGAAATTCTTTTGGGCTACCCATGTCTTAAATTTTAAATTCTTTCCAAAGTCTCCAGGTAACTCTGTCTCACTCTCCAACGCTGCTACATCCCAGTAGTGTCTCATCAAAATAGAGTACTACTATTATCATTCCTGTCTTCGTTTCCTTAAAAAATTTAAAGGGATCCATATCATTTGAAACGAAGTCAAGATCCATCATGGCTAATATAGATTTATCATTCAACTTCTTAGGACGGATTTTAAGACCATACAGAGACTTTTTTAATTTCCAAACATGGTTCTCTCTGGATTCCCTAGGAACCGTGACACCTTCTGGCATTTCCATCAAAATGTTTTCGCCTGATTCCCCATACAGTAATGCTGTTTCAACATCAAGTTGTTTTAGCACAAGAATAAATTTATTATCTATTGTTAAAAAGATCTGATCAATTGTAACCTAGATACCGTTGCATAGGTCATATGCATTGCTATTCTTGAAGCCACTGATAACTAACCTACTTCTAAATTTGGTTTATCCTGACTCCTTCATTTTCTGTTTTGACACCCATAGAGCATCTAGGATATTAGTTCCCTTCCTACCACTGATAGCACCTGGCTATCTTACTAGCTCTACCTCTTTTCCTTTTCTGTACCGGTGCTTGCACTCCCTCTGTTTCCAAACCGTCTGCATTTCATTTTTCTGAATGGTTTGTACTCTCTAATGTATTCTTCACAATTTCTCCCTGGGTTTTCTCAAAGCAATCTTTGTATACAAATCCTTCTACACATCTTACATGTCTGCTCCCAAATAATTTCTGCTCTTCAGGCATATAAAATATGAATGCAATAGGAATATAACCTACTACGAAACCTCTGATTTCTTTGACACTAAATTTCATTCCCTCTTTCCTTGTCACACGTGAATACGCTGGTATTGTCATAGTACTAGATTTATGTGGAGTTCTATTCTTTACATACACATTTGCTTTGACTGTTTAGTGTCACATAGGTAATCTTGAATCAAATATACATGCACGCACCTTATTTTTTTCATTCTTTTGAAACGACCTACCGCCCCATGATGTTCTGAAGTATCAGGATACGCTAACTGTAATTCAGCTTCAAACTCATTCAAGGCTTCTTCTGTAGCTAATTCTGTAAACTCAGTTCATCTATCACACCTTGAATAGCAAAATCTCTTATCTGAGCTAATAACGTTTTTCAAACCCCTCGAAAAATTTTTAAGCATCTTTCAACGTCAGTTTTATGTTTTATAGGATACGCTTTAAGCACTCTCGAGTAGTCATCGATAAAAGATACTAAAAATCTGTAGTATTAAGGATTTAAGGCCGGAATAATAGGTCCCATAGTATCCGCATGAATAATCTGTGAAGGTTTGCTTGCTCTTGTTCTGACTCGATGAAATGGAAGTTAGAAATGTTTTGTCAGCAAACAAATTTCGCAATCTTCGATACTCTCTTCGATACTTGTGTTTTCTAAATTCACCAAATCTGTAAACTGTTCTGAAAGTTTTCTAATATAAGTAGCTGAAACATGTAC
>WSXT02195500.1:0-19259 GCA_011762715.2 Neuroterus valhalla
CTTCGTAAAAACCATTTTTTCTGACTCAGGGGGTCTCAAAACGTGGAGATTTTATTAAATCCGCGAAAGTCAATTTTTACATAAAACCAATACCCTCTCATCCAGAATGAGAATGTAAAAATCTGCCCGCCGCGAAGGGCACAATCTCATGCCGCGCTGCGCACGCGGCTCACTTCGTTCGCAAGTTTGGGTGCGCGTCATTTGGATCTCGCGCTTCGCGCTTGGCTCCATACGTCCTTGATTCAGTTTACAGTGTAATGCATACACAGAGTTTCGAATATTGCAAGACTGCTGCAAACTTCTACTTTTATGAAGATTATTGCATTTTTTTTTTCTTTTGTTTTTCATGGAATTTTCCCTCAAATTAGGTTTACCTAAGGCTCTACTGGCCTTAAGGAACACATTCTCATTGCATTACTCGCCACCGATATTTACAATTCGCATAGTTTGGCTAGCAAGTTGAATTTTTCATTATTCAAAGAATGTGGTCATGATTAACACAGAAAATATACGTCTTAATGAAAAATAATTCGGATAAAACTATAGGGCCTTTTTAAGATGAACAATTTTTCTACTCAATATTTCTTCTGGTCTCTTATAGTTTGGTTGGAAAATTGAATTTTTTTTCTCATTTATGTAAGTGCGTTATCGCGGATAAAACGAAAACTATTTGTCTTATTGAAAAATAGTAAACAGTAAATTTTTAGATCTTTAAAAAAAAAAACAATTTTGGTTGTCAACATTTTTTTGCACCTTGCATAGTTTGAGCGGAAACATGCATTTTTGATTTTTCAAATAGCGATTTTGATGGATAAAACTAGAACCTTCGGTCAAAAATGGCCGGTTAACGAACTCGTCCTTCCTTTTGCGTTCTTGAAAAACTGTGTCAAAACGGAATCCAATATGATCATTCTTTAAAAAGTTACAAACAGACACCTTCGTAAAAAACATTTTTTCTGACTCAGGGGGTCTCAAAACGTGGAGATTTATTCAAATCCGCAAAAGTCGATTTTCACATAAAACCAATACCTTTTAATTCAAAATGAGAATGTAAAAAATCTGCCCGCTGCGTGTGCACAATCTCATGACGCACTTCGTTCGCAAGTTTGAGCGCGTCTAGGACGCGCGGCATTCGGATCTCACGCTTCGCGTTTGGCTACTTCTCTGCTTGTTTCAGTTTACAGTGTAATGCATACACAGAGATATATTTAGTGCAAAATTATTGAAAACCCTCTACTTTTATGGAGTTAATTGTTTTCTCAATTTATATTTTATGCGAAATTTCGCAAAATTAATTTGCTTAAGGCTCCACATAGTTCGGCTCGCATAGTTTGGCTAGCAAATTGATTGTTTTATTTTTAAAAAACGTTGTCAAGATTGAAACAAAAAATATGTCTCATCAAATAATATCTCATATGAAACTTGAAGACCTTCTTCATTTTCGTAACATTTTTTACGATTTAAACAAAAACTATGCACCAAAGAAAAAAATGGTCTCAAGAAAATCTTTAGATCTTTACAAAATAAATAATTTGGGTCCTGAACATTTTTTTGCACCTTGCATAATTTAGGCAGAAAAATGCATTTTTGATTTTCTAAAAAGCTATGTCGATGGATGCACCAGAACCATTGATCAAAAATATCTGGTTGGCAAACACGTCCTTTCTTTTCCAACCTTAAAAAAGTGTTCCAAAGAACAGTACAATATGATAATTCTTCCGAAAGGTGGAGATTTTTAAAAAGGTGTATGTCTGTATGTCTGTAGTCCGTCTGTGTTTCGTAATCTGTAGACTCAATATTTTTCGAAAGAATGGTTATATTGTATTGTGCTTTAGTAAAATTTGGCAAGGCCGAAAAAAAGGCAAGTTCGTTAACCAGCTATTTTTGACTATGAAAGGTGCAAACAAATGTTAACGACTAAAATTGTTCATTTTTAAAAGATCTAAAACAATTTTTCGAGAACACTTTTTTCATAAGATGCATAGTTTTTATTTGAGTCATGAAAACTCATACTACTACATACTTCGATAGGATGTATAGTTTTGGTTTTATTCACGATAACGCACGTACGATAAAAACAAAACTGTCAGAGTTATGGTATTTTTAAATTTCAAAAATATGAAAGAAAATGAGAATTTTCAGCCAACTAACGCAAGATTGAAAAGAAAGTCAGAGAGAAAAAATATTTCTGCTTGGGAACCCTACAGAATCGTGAATACAGCCAACCAAATTTTAACCACAAAGTTGTATTTACTAACAAACACATGGTTGGATTCCATAGCCAAGAAGACGTACTTTTTAGGAAATAGTCGAATTCTTCTACAAAAAAGTTTGTTCCACATAAGAAAATTAATTTTAACAAAAAAAAAAGATTACTTTCTCACCATAAAAGATGATATCCCCCAAATGAATACCATTCTCTACCGGAAAAAAAAAATTTTCAACAAATACACTGGAATCCCGAAAATTGTCCATTTTGGGCTCGTTTCTATGTGGGTCTTCTCAGTTTACGACATTGGCCGAGATTGAGGGCATGTCCAGTGCTTCTCTCCAAACCTTTCGGAGCGTCTTGTCCACGAGCAACATTGTTGGAAAAAATGTAATCGGGATGACTACCTCTGGTATTCCAGTGTATTTAAATTTTCAAAAAAAAAGGAAGAACAATTTTTAATCAAACAGTTGTTTTTACAACCAAACAGTTGAATTTTCAACAAAATAGTTTGATTTTTAACCAAATTAGTGAAGTTCCCTGCTATCAAAGTTACTTTTCTCCTAGAAGAGATGAATTTCTAACCCAAAGAGAAGAATCTTCAACAATAGTGGATTTCTCAAGCTAAAAAGGAAATTTTATAGAAAACAGCTAACAAAGCGAAAAATAAAATAAAATTCATTATATTTCTTTATCTCATTTTTTAAATATATTTCTTATTTTATTATCATATATTAGAGAATTTTTTTTCTATCCAAATTCGTCTTTACAGCTTGAAAGTTCAACTTTATTCTAAAAAATTCATCCTTCCAGCTTCCAAATGCGACTATTCTCAATTGAATCGATAGAAAAGAGAACCGAGCGAGCGCTCGACTTAGTAGGAAAGGGAGAGGGTGCTGCTACAGAACGGAAGATAATACGTTTTCCAAAACTAAACTCGCGATATCTTCTAAACTACAAGAGATTTTCCAATAAAATTCGAGCACAAAACTCCTCAGACTCTAGCGATGCCGTAAAAATCCATAAATAATCCTTTAGGTGATATAATTAATTATAAACGAAACATTCACCATTTCGTCGAAAAATGTCCTTGAAATTCACAATTTTCCGAATTTGCGAAATTGACCATTTTTTTAAGTTAATGAAGGAGTTTTCCAGACATTTTGATAATAATCGATTGATTATTACAACAATTACATCAATAAATGAACGAACGCGTCGCTGTGGTAGAACAAAACGAGCCTGAATGACTGATTTTGGGATATTAAACCAACCATTAGGTGGACCAAATCTTTATTAAACATTTTTCTACCCTAAGAATATTATCGAAATATAATATATTTAACTTAAAATTTGTAGAATACTTAGTTTATTAAATGAAATTTCTAGTTTTCCAAGGTGTAATATCTATTTATCTCCAACGCTCAATATAGCGCAGTTTGAAACAGAGGTTTTTGATTTTTTTTATATGCATATGAAATTTTGAACTTCTTCTCAAAATTAGTTTCTCAAAAACTCACACACCTTTTTGAACTGAACTTGTGTTCCATTAAAAATATATTTACCATATCTTTTGCCTTTCTTGCAACATTTGCTTTCCACAAGTTTTTATCTCTTGATCTCTTCCGCCCGATTTGACTACTTTCTGCATCTGCCATCTTATTCACAGCATTTACTCTTTATTAGATAGTATCCTAATAAATTCCTTTGTCAACAACTAATTTCAAAAAAATTGAAAAAATTTGAATATGTTTTTTGGACCAATTGTCTACAAATGGAATGAATCCATTCGTTCTCTAACGTGTCAATGGAGAGACTGAAATAGAATTGTTTTTTCTCGTTAATTCTCAAAACAATTCCGAAAAAAAGTGCACAATGTTGGTAAACGAAAGAAGTTACCGACGAACAAAATTAATAAGCCTTGAAAAGTGACGCGCATTTCAACGTCTACTACGTATATTCGAGTACATATAGTATACGGTTTATATATTATGTTTCGATAATATTTTTAGGGTAGAAAAATTATAATTAAAAATTTGGTCGACCTGTATTATCCCGAAATCAGTCATTCAGGCTCGTTTTGTTCTACCGCAGCGACGCGTTCGTTTATTTATTGATGTGATTGTTGTAATAATCAATCGATTATTATCAAAATTTCTGAAAGACTCCTTCATTGACTTAAAAAAATGGTCGATTTCGCAATTTCGAAAAATTGTGAATTTCAAGGACAATTTTCGACGAAATGGTGAAAATTCCGTTTATAATTAATTACATGTCTAAAAAAATTATTTGTAATTTTTGACGGTATCGCTAGAGTCTGAAGAATTTCGTGTCCAAATTTTATTGAAAAATCACTTGTAGTTTCAAAGATATCGCAAGTTTAGTTTTGGAAAACGTAATAAAAATATTCGATACCGGCGTTTGCCTCTTCCGTTTCGTAGCAGCATGCCCTCCATTTCCTGCTAGGTCGAGCGCTCGCTCGGTTCTGCTTTCCATCGATTCAATTGAAGTTTAAAATGTTTGCCTAAGAGTTCACCCATTGGTTGAAAATGCAACTGTATGGTTGAAATGTTTGTTGCTACTGTAATTCGGACAATTCCGTTGAAAATTCATCTTTCTCATTTGACACTGTCGAAATTTATCTTCTTTTTGGAAAGTTTAGTATTTCTGGCACAAAAGTCTACTTTTTGGTTGAAAATCCATATTTTTTTGTCGAAAAAAACTTACTTGAAAATTGATGTATCTGGTTAACAATTCCACTATTTTGTTTTCCGAAATTCATCTCTTTTCCTGAAAATATTACCCACTTTTTTGTAAAAATAACTGCTTGGTTCAAATTTAATTTTCGAAATTCAACCATATTGTAGGAAATGTACCTTTTTCGTTACAGTTTGTCATTTTAAGTTGTAAATTCATGTTTAACAGTATGACAGTAATCATTTTTCATGAAAAAATCATCTTTCTTGGTTTGAAATTACTGGTTTCATCAAAATTAATCCAACTGTATAAAAAAATTCAACGAAAATGATGTTGATGCGCGGAAAAAAATTGAATACATTCTCGCTCTGCTACAGGATAGAATATTAAATATATTTTTACGATCAAGTTAATAATATTCTGAAGAACTCTTAAAATTCTCAAATTATTAAAATGGCCGAATTGGCATTTAGCAGAATATGTATTTCTCTGCTTCCTCGTATACATTACAAACGCTACATAAATATTATCGAGCTTATGTATGTTTTAATTCACAAACAAGGAAACCCCGTTTTCCTAATTAAATGTTCTTGTTATGTTAATGTGTGAATACGGTAGAGCTGGAAAATCTCCCCTCTGAGTCTTTTTACATGCTATTGTCTGCTGTCAGAGTATCCATTAAATTTATATCATTGATTACCCAGAGTAATAAATCTAACTATAACTAGGTAGTCAAGATTTTATAAATAGAAGGAAAAAAGTGCTGTTACGATATATTACAAAACACATCATTTCCAAAGAACAGTTTTAACACAAATTTGCAGTTTTGTCAATCTCATTTTTTAGTGCCATTCCTTTAAAGAACAACTTCCTTCTTGAAAACCTATTTTTGCTTGACTTTCACTTGTCAACCTTTATTTTAGATTTCAAACAGATACAGATTTAACGAGGTGCAAGTAAAGCAATACTGAACTATAGGTATATAGTATATACCATGCTCTCTTACCCTATAAGAACAAGTGAAAGACCTGCTTTGGTAATAACTATATAGTCAGAGCCTTTCCCATTGATACTGTGTTGCTAAACTGCAGACCGAACTTACCAGTCACTTAGAATTTTGTAACTAATTGTCGCTGATCATTTATTTTCCATTTGCAAAAATTAGGGAGGTAATAAATGATAACTAAATTAATCATATTTCGAAACATGGTTAATAACGTGAGACCTATCTGATCGATAATCTCAATCCAAGGTCAGTAAAATGCATTAGCAAAGCACTGTCACATCACTATCAAAAAATTAATACCAGGTTCATCAAGTATTGATAAGATTCAACAAGTTTGAGGCAATTCTTCTTCTTATTATTATTATTATTATTATTATTATTATTATTATTATTATTATTATTATTATTATTATTATCATTATTATTATACCATTAAGCCAAATCCTTTTCGGGGTAAGTGTAACTCGTTTGGTTCCAGCCCCGCTGTTCTACTGGAAAATAAAGAATGGATATGGAAAGATTTGGAAGTGGAATTGACATGGGAAATTTCGAGCAAGAGATGTATGAGAAGGAGGCAGGGAAAGGTATTAGATCAGTCTTAGAATTCATTGCGTGTTTTTTGCAAACAGGAACAAACTGATTTCATTTTTAATCTTAATTTTTCAAACCAAAATCATTGCTTGGAACGCAGCATTTTTAGTAAACAGAAGGTTGAATTGAATTATTAAGCAGAAGGAAGATACGCGAGGCAAACGCCCCGTACAAAGAGTTTCGCGAAGCCATTAAAACAATACACTAAGCGATATCCTTACACGGGCCCATTAGCATCCAAAATCGTTCGTTTCAGGCTTCACACTTTTCTTATGTACAATTGCTCTCCAAACATCCCTATCCTGGCATACATCTCTTGCTTCTTCCACATCCATGCATCTTTTCATACAAGCTCTTGTGTTTCTACAGCTCTTTATATTTCTCCTCTTGAGGATCTCATTCACACATTCTATCCACTCTTTCTTTGGTCTGCCTCTGGGAACGCTACCATCCACCCTACCTAGGTGCATTGCTGCGTTAATCGTTCTTCATCTATTCTCTCAACGTGAACGAACCATCTCAGCAAATTTCTCTCACTCTTGTCAAACAGCGTTTCTTCTACACCACATTCTTTGAGAACCCATTCATTAGTCACTTTGTCCATTAGCGTTTTACCGCACATATTACGCACTCTAATGGAGTCATAATTTTAATCTTTTGAGTAGAAGTAATATATTTCACTCCCAAGCAAGGATTAAGACATTTTACCCGACGTGTAGAGTAATTTTTTACTCTATACGGAGTATATTTTTTACTTCTACTCTCATCTTTAGAGTGAAAATCTATACTCAAGCATCAGGAGTAAATTTTTACTCCATGCTAGTGTAAGTAAAAGCAATAACAGCTGGTCCGACGTTCGGTGTTGGCGCTTTTTTGCAGGTACGTTGTGTATATTTTTCAAACATTAAACCTGTTAGTTTTATTATATTCGTATATTTGATACGTTTCAGATTTCTGTTTCCTTTCTTCCAATGGTGTAAAATCCATGAAATATCAATAGATATGTTTTTTACGATCTGTTGCCATTTGAGGTTAGAATATTTAACAAAATAGAAATAGGGAGAATTTTCCTAAAGTTGTCGAATGTTTCTGTTCCGTCAGATTCAATCGTGGTTATGTTCAACACTCTTCGTCGATACCATCGAAATTGAAAGAAATCAAATTAATTATAGTTTAATATTTATCTGAACCGCATTCTCGTTCATTTAGTTGACATGCACCATGGATACTTTCCCTGTTCTAAGTTTTATTCTATATCACAATAGGCTTTTCCTACTTCAAAAATTATTGTTTTTAATAAATATTTTTCCCATCAGGATTCGATGGCAAATAGTGATAAACTGATGCAGTTCTGGAGAAGTTTTTATTTTTACTCCATATCGAGTTGAAGAGTTACTCCATAAAGTTTTTAATCCAACTCTCAAGAGAGTTACATTTATACTCCATAAAGTGGCAAAAGCTTACTCCATCTTTGGAGTGCACTCAACTACTCCAAGAAAAGAGTTAAAAATCACTCCATAAAGAATGGCTGTGTTTTAATTCTCATGAAGAGTAAATTTTAACTCCATTGGAGTTGAATTTACCTCCAGAAAATTCAGAGAATGGTGCTAACTCAGAATTATATATCGCAATTTTAGTTTTATTTCTTACATTTTTACTTTAAGTAATCGCACGTACAGTGTCGTACACTGCCGATAATGTTTCTACTCCCATTTATACGTCTGCAAATCTCTGCATCTATCTTCCCGTCAGAAGTGAAAAACTTTTCCAAGATATCATAGGTTATGTTTTATTTTTTATAACAGAAGAGATTTTTTTTGAATAGGAATAACCAGGTAATGATGAGTATCATTTCTTCTGACGTACTTCAGGTAATGTTCTGGTTTTACAACGGAAATAAATATTTTCGAATAAAAATCATCAAGTGTTGATGAGGGCGGACTAGTTTAAGATATTTTTTTAATGTTTGTATTTTCTGAATTGCAATGGGTATTTGTGAACAAAAATCCTCAAGTATGCTGATGAGGATCATCTTCCATGAAATATTCGAGATTCTGTTTGGGGCTTCTAAATTGGAATCAGTATTTCAGAATACAAATCATCGAGTAATGACAAAGGCAAGCTTCTTTAAGGTATTTCGAGTTATGTTGTGTTTTTTTCCACATAAATGGATACTTTTAAATGAAAATCATTGAGTATTGATAAGATTCAACAAGTTTGAGTCAATTAATGTTACATTTGGGTTTTCTCAACAGAAAATGATATTTTTCAATCAACATCATCTATTAATGATGCGGAAAAACTTTTCCAAGGTATCGTAGGTTATGCTTTCTTGTTCATAACAGAGGAGATTGTCTTTGAATAAGAATAATCAGGTAATGATGAGTATTATTTCCTCTGACGTATTTAAGGTTATGTTCTGGTTTTAAACGGCAATGAATATTTTCAAATAAAAATTATCAAATGTTGATGAGGGCGGACTACTTTAGAACATTTTAGGTTATGTTTGTATTTTATGAACTGCAATAAGTATTAGTGAACAAAATTCTCAAGTAACAAAAATCCTTAAGTATACTGATGAGGATCATCTTCCTTGAGATATTCGAGGTTCTTTTTCGGGTTTCCTAATGGGAATCAATATTCCAGAATAAAAATTATGGAGTCATGACAAAGGCAAGCTTCTTTAAGTTATTTCAGGTTATGTTGTGTTTTTTCCACATAAATGGATACTGTTAAATGAAAATCATTATGTATTGATAAGATTGAACAAGTTTGAGGCAATCTATGTCACATTTGGGTTCTGTCAACAGGAAATAGTATTTTTCAATCAAAATTTTCTAGTATTGACGCGGAAAAACTAAACAAAGGTATCATAGGTTATGTTTTGTTTTTATCAACAGAAGAGCGAGGGGCGTCGCACTCTAAAATCTTCGTCAAATAACGGAAGCTAACGCACAATAGCGCGCGTAAAGTCTTGTGAAATCATCGTAGAGCGTCACGAACTCTAGGATTCGACTCGTGCGCAGATGAGCTCTGCGCATGCGTATATGCACGTGCCCGATTCAGCTGTGAATACAAGGTAAAGCGTTAACGTTTGCAATCAGATGAATTCGTAAGAAATCGTCGATCAATGTTTCGACTATTTCAATGGATTTCAGAGTGCGACGTCCCTCGCAGAAGAGATTGTTTTTGAATAAGAATAACCAGGTATAGATGAGTATTATTTCCTCTGACATATTCAAGGTTATGTTCTGGCTTTACAACGGAAATGAATATTTTCAAATAAAAATCATCAAGTTTTGATGGAGGCGGACTAGTTTAAGATATTTTAGGTTATGTTTGTATTTTCTGAACTGCAATGGGTATTTGGGAACAAAAATCCTTAAGTATACTGATGAGGATTATCTTCCTTGAGATATTCGAGATTCTGTTCGGGGTTTCTTAATGGGAATAAATATTTCAGTATAAAAAACATCGAGTAATGACGAAGCAATGACTTGTTTGAGGTATTTCAGGTTATGTTTTATTTTTCTCAACAGAAGAGCTTGCTTTTAAATAAGTCTAATAAGGTATTGATGAGTATTATTTCCTCTGACGTATTTAAGGTCATGTTCTGGCTTTACAACGGAAATGAATATTTTCAAATAAAAATCATCAAGTGTTGATAAGGGCGGTCTAGTTTAAGATATTTTAGGTTATGTTTGTATTTTCGGGACTGCAATGGGTATTTGTGAATAATAATCCTCAAGTGTACTGATGATGAGGGTCATCTTCCTTGAGATAATCGAGATTCTGTTCGGGGCTTCTTATTGGGAACCAGTATTGCAGAATAAAAATCATAGAGTCATGATAAGGCAAACTTCTTTAAGTTATTTCAAGTTTTGTTGTGTTTTTCTCCACATAAATGGATACTTTTAAATGAAAATCATTGAGTATTGATAAGATTCAACAAGTTTGAGTCAATTATGTTACATTGAAATTGAAAAGGCACACAGAGACCCTCATTTCTTTTGAACAGCGAATAATCCCGCTTTTTGAAACAACTTCATTTCTTCCTCTAAAAAAATTACCCTTACAAACATCAAAACAACGGATTGAATGAAACTTCACTAATAGTGCAACCAATTTTCGCAAATTCTTGAGGAACGGACAATGAAAACTTCCACATCAATTGCTAACAAACCCGCTTGCATACCTTAACTTAAACATTATACCACGATTGTAATTAAAAAAAAATTCCCCAACAAACACACTAACAGCAAGTTACATGAAAACTTCCACAGTGAACAGTAATAACAAAAGATGCAAATAAGAACCTCGACAGCTTCCGGTCCTTTCAAAAACTCTACGAGCATAGTAAAATTTGACTATGCTGAGCAGGCAAATTCAAGAAACTCTATGTGCAACTTTCTGGGAACATAATTTAACAGCTTGCTTGTCAAACTAACGAAATAAAAATTTGCAATGCCAATTAAACATTCTCCAATAAACTTCACGCCAAAAGACCCCAAAGAAGAATCCACAATAACATCATCTCACCACTTCACAAGTCCATGTCGAGGGTAGATATTATTGTAGAATGTTAAGATTCATTAGTGTTAAGATTGCGATGTTCCGTGGATTTTCATAAGATGTATCGCAGGCTATGAAAAAATATTTCTAGAAAGGTCATTAGGGTTCAAGACTTAAGGGTCGTCCTTAAATTATGTAAGGCTTTTTTCTATCATTTTGATCCTGTTGATTCCCTGTGTGTGTAGTTAAATAACCCAGGGACTAGGATTGTCTTCAAAAAATATTTCTATGTCAATCAAGAGGAAACATGGAGATCAATGCTAAATTTTCAAAACCAGCATGCATTCAACATGGAACAAGCTCTTACAATCGTTGACTAAGAGTAACGAGACTAAACTTCGTCATCGCGGTAGAACAGAGAACTGGGGAAAATGCACTAAACGTATAAGCATAGTACGATTAGAGGTGGAATACCTGCAAAAAGCGGATTTATCAAGCATCTTGGAAACCAAAAGTCGAAAAGCATTCGACTCAGAACTGGGTTCAGCCTAGTCGTCTAATAGCCTTTAGGGAACTACCATCACTTTCCTTCCAACGACTCGTGAAAGTACCTTCAGCAAAAGTTTGTCAACAAAAGTCTCAAAAATTGATCCTGAAAACTCCCTAGAAATTCATCATAATCATAAAGGGTGAGCAAGAAGTCCAGAGTTTATTTTAGTAAAAAACGCAATCTGGCCCCAAGTGGAAGAGCAGTCTTCCTCAATTCCATGATGTATTAAAAACCTAATTGGGCGCTATGCACAATATAGATCTGTTTACGGTCCAGTTTTAACCCCTGTGCCGCCCCTGGGCAGTGAAGGGAGTGTAATGGAAAGTAGCAAATTCATCAAAAAGTTGACCCCCACCCCCACTCTCTTCCAAAACTTGCCACCCTGGGCAGCTTCCCATGTTGCCCCTGTTCAGATCCGCCCCTGGATGTGGCCTTTCTACCACGAGCTTTAGGGTAGCACTCACAGCTATGCTCCGTAAGTAGTTCTAATGGTAGAAACGCTACATATGTTCCTTGAGGATACTTTTCCTCCCTGTTAGATTAGTTAGATCATAAACTTGACAATGAAAATATTCCTTGACCCTCATCAAAGCCTGATTTGATTCCTTTTCTTCCAAAGCTTTAAACTTGATTGATGGGTAAACCTGGGGTGGATAGTTGCACACTGGCTGCGATAATACTCAGCATATTTGAAACCTGCCAACTTCGGGAAATTACTGTCTTCAGGTAGGCTGTTGAGTCATAAGCTCGGTCTCAAGCTTTGGAAAAAAGAAAATCAAATCGGGCTTTGATAAGCGTTGAGGAATGTTTTCATTGTCAAGGGTATGACCTAAATGTTCTTACTAGAGTCATCTGAATGTATCACTGTCAAAACATCTTGAAGCTTGTTGCCGGTCTGGCTCTGATGTAGCTATCTAATGGTAACACTGTGGTCACTGGTATGACTGTGATCAGAGGGACTGGTCTTTTTAAAGATCCATATAGATCAGGTCTCGCCAGTGAGAAGTGTCCCTAAGGTACAGATGTGGTGTTTCCACGACGAGGACTCTGTTGAAAGAACAGTCACTCTGCTCCTACCAGTGACAAGAGTATTACCATTAAATACACAAATCAAAGTCAGGCCGGCAACAATCCTCAACACGTTATGACAGTGATACATTCAGATGATTTGAGTTGGAACAGTTAGATGATATGCTTTTCAAAAAAAACATTTGTTAATCCTTATTAACGCATGATTTGATTTTCTTGCTACCAAAGTTTCGTACTTGGTTAGTGGGTAATCCTGGGGTGGATAGTTGGACACTGGCTGATAATACTCTGCATATTTGAAACCTGATAACTTCGCAAAATTTTTGACGTCAGGTCGGCTGTTGTGTCATCACCTGGGTCTTAAGCTTTGGAAAGAAAGAAATCAAATCGGGCTTTGATAAACCTTGAGCAATGTTTTCAGTGTGAAGGGTATGACCTAAATGTTCCTACTTGAGACATCTGAATGTGTCACTGTCAAAACATGTTGAAGCTTGTTGCCGGTCTGGCTCTGATGTAGGTATCTGATGGTAACACTTTGGTCACTGGAAGGACTCTGATCAGAGGGATTGGTCTATTGAAAGATCTATATAGATCAGGTCTCACCAGTGAAAAGTGTCCCTAAGGTACAGATGTGGTGTTTCCACGACGAGGACTTTTCACTTGGCACAGCTGTGAGTGCTGAGTGGGGAGTCCTAGAGGTGGAAACGCCACATCTGTTCCGTAAGGGAAAATCTTTAAATTCCTCCGCTGGCTGATCTGGAAGGAATCTGTTGAAAGAACAGTCACTCTGTTCCTACCAGTGACAATAGTATTACCATTAAATACACAAATCAAAGCCAGGCTGGCAACAATCCTCAACATGTTATGATAGTGATACATTCAGATGATCTAAGTTGGAACAGTTATATGATACACTTGGCAACACAAACATTCCTTAATCCTTATTAACGCATGATTTGTTTTCCTTTCTTCCAAAGCTGAAGACCCAACAGCTCACCTGAAGTCGACAATTTCCTGAAGTTAGCAGGTTCCAAATATGCAGAGTATTATAAGCCAGTGTCCCACCGTCCACCCCGGATTCGCCCATGTACCAAGTACCAACCAATTGAGTGTCGACTGAACAGTATCCGATGGGAAACATGTACTTTAGCGTGAGCTGTTCGCATTACCTTACTTTTACACTATACGATACGGGGTCAATGCCACAGCGTCCGTCCCGTGGCCCCACTTCACTTCACTTGGCTTCACTTTGCTCCCCTCGCGCTTCTCTATAGTCCGTCGCCTTCTTTTCCCACCCCTTCTGCTCCCTCCTGTTCCCCCTTTTCTCACATTCTCTCTCTTCCTTACTCTTATTCTGAATCTCAATTCTCTCATGCTCTTCCTCCCGCCGCCCTCTCTACACTCAGTCTCAGAGTTCGCGCCAACCATTCCTGCATGAGTAGCTAAAGTCCATCACACGCATTTGTAAAAATCCAAAATAACAATCAACAAATAAAGCTTCCCACCAATGACAAACGTCTCTCTTCATTATTCATGGCCTCTGAATGTCAAACGCGACGAGCCTTTCTTTTCCGTTCTCGAAACTATCTACCTATTGCATTATTTCAAATGCAGCAATAATGAGATGATTGTCTTCCCCTTCCTCCCTGACTTCTATCTTGTTACAAAAAATATTCCTGTTGGAATATTTTACATTGAAGGATAAATGCTTCTCTTCTGTGAAGGAGGCTGTGAGAGAGAGGACAAATTATTGTAAAAGTATTCGAAAAATGCATTCGTTTTTATTATGTTCAATCGTTAAGCCACAAAGCAGAACCTTGTCCGATGCGCGTTGGTTCACGCAGGGTCGTAGCTGTATACGTGTATAGGCGTGTCAACGCGGTCACGTTCTAACACAATACCAGGGCACTACTCAGTTTAAACCTTTTATATGCCTGATTAAATATAGTGTGCTTCAGTGCTTGTATGTGAAACTGTTTCCATTTCAGAGACCTCCATTTAAGAGAAATCGTAGGCGTTTTAAATGATCTGGAGAGGAAGTTATGGTAACTATAGAGACTCTCAAAATGGCAACAAGTGATTTGAGTAAACCATCGGCATCAATTTTCTCAGGATGGAAATTTTCTTAAAAGTTTATTATTGATTTACAGAGACTTGCTAGTTGGAACTTCATTTGATTATTATTTGTAGAATCAACAGATTAATACTCTGGTTTATTGGAAGTTCAAAAGTACATGGACGCCACCGCTTGAGGCACTGGAGTCGTAATCTAAATTTAAGGAGTAGGGAGACATACGTGTTAAGTCCATGTGGTATTTAACATTTCTATTGATCTTCAAACTTTAACACTCTTTACTATTTAAGAAGAAATACTAAATTCATATCTCTGACTTTAACATTCTGCAGAATTTTTTTATTACTATAGTTAATTCCTTCAGTGATTCAATATCTTGGTCCTTATTTGTTAAATTTTCAGGTCTTCTGAATGCAGTGTTCCTTAGGCTCGCTTTTTTGACAAAATTTAGATTCACCTGGGAGCAGATTGTTATGTTGACACTTGAAATGTTAATTTCTAAGAACAATCTCAAAAAACATGAGTAAGTGTTTACTATTTCTCCAAAAAGTTTAGAGCCCTCAATTTTTCTCCAGATTTTATTGAAAATCTTGGCAGGTAAATATTCTAAAAATATGAAACTCAGTACATATTGAAAATAGAGGTTTGCCCTACACTTTTGCAGAGTTCTGAAATTTTCAGTTTTCAGTCTTTGATCAAAAATTCAACTGATTGGTTGAAAGTTGAACTACTTTGTTAGAGAACTTGTTTTTTGTTCCAGACTCATCGCTTTAGTAGAAAATTCAACAATTTTGTTGAAAATGCATTCAATTTTATTCCTTACATTATTTTTTTTTTAAATCGAAAGTGCAACTATAACGTAAGCCTGACGTTTTTTGAATGTTATTCTTTTGGTCTACTGGTTTATAAAATGAAATTAATAATTTGATATTATTGATAAATACCTGCAGACCAAAAAAATAACATCAAAAGAACGATTATGTCAGCCCTGGTCAAAAACACTAAGGTCGAAAATTTAGAAATATTTCGCTTGACGTTGAACTCTTTGTTGAAATTTTTTTTTTTTAAGATTAATCATTTTAGTTGAAGCTTTACCTGATTTGTCGGAACTCCGTTTCGCTTGTTTCAAATTTAATTTTCTCAAATGTAAAGATAACTGTTCCTTTCTTCGCAAAAAATTTATGTTTTTAATGGAACATTTTTGATTTCTAGTTGGAAATCCATCGTTTTCAGTGAAAAGAAAATCTCTCTCGTTGAAAATTTATCCTTTTGAGTTGAAAATGCAAATGTTTGATAAAAATTTACTATTCCTGCTTGTATTTGACTGTTTCATACTTCAAGTTTTCAGTTTGAAATTAATTGTTTTTTGCAGAATTAACTTTTTAAACTGACAATCCAACCATCCCATTTCTAGTTAAAAATAAGTATTCGTGAATATCAATGTTGAAAAATCATTTATTTTTTCGAAAATTCGTCTTTTTTGTTAAGAGTCAGCTGAATAGAAAAATGAAACTATCAATTTGAAAATTAAATATTTTCAAATTAAACAGTTTTATTGAAAATCAATGTATTTTTTTGGACATTTGACATTTCTAGTTGAACATTATTTTTCTTAGCATAAAATTCATTATCATGGTTGAAAATTAAACTGTTCAGTTGAAAACGCATCTTTCTCGGTTATGAATTCAACCAGTTGGTTGAAAGTTGAACTATACTTTGTTGAAAATCCATTTTTTTAATATTCACCTCTTTTGTTCGAAATTTAATTATTCCATTTTTAGTGAAAATCTCTTCTATGAGGGTTAAAACCCCAGAAATACAACCATTTGTTCGATAGATAAACTATTTGATACAAAAAGGACTTTTTCGTGAAAAAATAATAGTTTGGTGCAGGAAAATCAAGTCTTTTGTAGATAAGTGGTCTTCTTACCTTCAATAAAATTGAACAATATTCATGAAAATAGATAGTTTTGTTGAAAATTCGTCTTTTTTATAGAACATCATCCTATTTGTAGAAAATTGTTTTTTTTTTTGTTCGTTAAAAATTTAACAATTCAATTTAAAACTCATCTTTCTTCGTGAAATTCAAGTAGTTCATTCAGAGTTGAACCATTTGTTCAAAAGACTAACTTTTTGGTGGGAAAATTATATCATATTTTATGTAGAAAATTCGACTTCTTCGTAGAAAAATGGTCCATTTAGGGTAAAAATTCACCTTTTCAGGTTAGAAAATAAACTGTCTTTTTGAAGTTCCGTCCTGTTGTCCTGCAAATTTACATATTTGATTCAAACTATAACTTTCAGTTGAAAATTCGTCTCTTTGCTTAAAAGTTCAACTACTTGGTTTTTGATGATATTGTTTATAAAACAAGAAATATTTAGTCCTGAAACGTTTCATAAACTAAACTTTTTAGAAACGGGCCCAAAACTCTGATTAACGTGAAATGTGTGTTGAGCCAACACAACCCAACTTTGAGAAGGTTAAGGGGGGAGAGGGTGAAGGCTAAACTACTCTTAACAAAAAAGACGAACTTTCGAGAAAATAAATGATTTTTGAACATTAATATTCATAAATTCTTATTTTTAATTAGAAATGGGATGGTTAGATTGTCAGTTTAGAAAGTTAATTCTGCAAAAAAAAATATTAACTTTAAACGGAAAAGATGATTTCTCAACGAAGCATATATAATAGTTGATTACCGAAAACGATGGATTTTTAACTAGAAATGAAAAATGTTCCATTAAAAACATAAACTTTCTGCGAGAGAAAATTGAGAAACTTGACAAAATTAAATTTGAAATAAGCGAAACGGAGTTCTGACAAATCAGGTAAAGCTTCAACTACAATGATTAATCCTAAACAAAAAATAAGAATTTTCAACAAAAGATTTCAACGTTAAGCGAAATGTTTTTGGATTTTCTATCTTAGTGTTTCTGACCAGGGCTGAGATAATTGTTCTTTCGATGTTATTTTTTTGGTCTACTGGTATTTATCAATAATATCAAATGATTAATTTCATTTTTTAAACCACTAGACCAAAAAAATAACATTGAAAAAACGTTAGGCTTACGTTATAGTTGCACTTTCGACTAAAAAAAAAAATTAATGTTAAGCAATAAAATTGAATGCATTTTCTACAAAATTGTTGAATTTTCTACAGAAGTTCGAGAAAAAGCCGTAGTTGTAGTTGTAGGAGAGACCAGTGACTTCAGTAGCCAGGATAATCGTAAAGTCCTTTAACTTTCCGAAAAAGAAAATCATTATTTAAACATTCAAGCGAAACTTGTTGCTTATTGAAACTACATACAAAATTTTAAGAAGCTAGAAATGAGTAATTTGCTTCAAGAATTATCTCCGTATGTGGCTTGGTTTCAGAGTTAACACGTTACTACTCTTTTGTTATTAATTTACCAACAAATTACTATTTCGGTCTCTAAACTCTGCATAAGTGTAGGGAAAACCTCTATCTCCAATATTTACTTAGTCTCATATTTTTATAATATTTAGCTGCCAAGATCTTCAATAATATCTGAAGAAAAATTGAGGGCTCTGAACTTTTTGGACAGATATTCTTACAGATATTCTTAGCAGAGATTCTTAGCAGATTTCCAAGCCCAATTAAATATATTTCAGAGTAAACAGGATCAAATATTCGAACAAGTTGACTGACAAAAGAGCAAAAAAGAATAAATTTCGATGACGAATTTTATCGACCACCTGTAGGACCCAGTAAACACGTTTTGGGCAAGTTCGAACTCGTAAGACAGGGTGACAGGGAATCTTCGAGGCCGAACAATGATATCATCATTTACACTTTATTAGAGATTTCGATGACATATCTTGCAGCATTTCAGAACACATTCCGAAAGACTGAGCATTCCTGATATTTAAACTGGTAAAAATACTCCTGTGGTCAGCTAATCCCTTCATAAAAACTCTTAGAATTAGTTGTTCTGGCTAGTGTTGTCTTCGACCGAGATAGCACTAGCAGATGTACTCCATTCAATGAAAATGACAATTATCACTAGGTTTGGCAGGTTTATCATCCATTATCGCCGAGAAGTTTGGAAAATATGGTCTTAGAAGTGCACCTTAATATGGAGTTATCTTTGGTTAGAAACTCCTTGAGGTTAACTCGAGGGTTAACTCGAAAGAGTCTATTATCCGTGGAAGCTGGGAAGGTATTCAAAACCAATGCTAAGGACTTTGTTGTAGGATACATTATCTATTACTATGGTACATGCCGTTTATGGTTTTCAGATAGTTTGGCAAGATGTATAGTAAGGGTTGAATGCTGCTTATATAGAAGTGGATCCGTTTTTAAATCAAGTCCGTTGGTTTATGTTGAAATGCATATTGTTGAAATTCTTGACTTCTTTATCGTGAATGTTTCTGTCATTACTTACCCAGTTTTTACAGAATTTACAAATAATGCAATGTGGAGACCACTTTAAGATACCCCGTCTTCTTCTAAAAGTTTTTTGTCAATTGTTTCAGAGGGTTTTAGAAACAATTGAGTGGCCGGAAACGAAAAGCGTCCGAGCGCTCGATAACGCAAAAAAGTATTGTCCAAACGTCTTGTAATATCGA
>WSXT02195511.1:0-19259 GCA_011762715.2 Neuroterus valhalla
AGTAAAAATTTACTCCTGATGCTGGAGTATAGATTTTTACTCTAAAGATGAGAGTAGAAGTAAAGAATATACTCTGTATAGAGTAAAAAATTACTCTACACGTCAGGTGAAATGTTTTAATCCTTGCTTGGGAGTGGAATATGTTACTCCAACTCAGAAGAGTAAAATTATGACTCCATTAGAGTGATTAGTCAGACCAATTAGAATTAATTGGCGATTCACTCCAAGTGCAGTGTAAAAAGTTCACTCCACAATATTTAGAGAGTATGTCACAGGTGTTCCATGAACGGAACATGAAAGTCATATTGTTCTGTAACGCTATTACTTTGAGGATATGTAACAGCTCTGAATCTTTGTTCTGTAACTAATATAAAACAGAGTGATAGAACTGTTCTGTCCCTAGAATGTCACTTGTGTGTCAAGAGCGGAACATAAAAGTTGCACTGTTCTGTAACGGTGTTACTGTAAGAATATGTAACAGTTCTGGAGTTTTGTTCTGCAACTAAAATATAATAGTGTGATAGAATTGTTTTGTCACTAGAATGTCACAAGTGTTACAAGGACGAAACAAAAGTTTCACTGTTCTGTAACTCTATTACTCTAAGGATAGATGGATATATTACTCTATATGTATATGTACATCTATATATTACTCTAAGGATATATGTATATATTCCATTGTTGTGATGTAATAGTTACGTATCAGTGTTGCATATTGGTTACATATTTGAGTTCCATATTTGTTACGTAACAGTGGCATATTCTTGTAACACTGTTATGGAACTGTTACAGAACAATCTCAGAACAAACTTATATTGTAACACTTTTGGATATTTGTTACGGCAATAATACAGAACAATGTTCGTATATAACATCGTTCCTTAATTTTTATAATAATACTTTTTGACATATCACGCTGTTCCAGAATTTTTACAGATCAAATTCTATTATAACATTGTTACATAGATGTTTCTGCACTATTACAGAACAATTCTTCTCTGTAAATATGTTCCCAAATGGTTCTAAAAATACTTCTTGATAAATAACGTGGTTACAGGATTGTTAAAGAACGATTACAGAACAAATTTACAATTTAACACTGTTACATATGTGTTACTTCACTATTACAGAATAATAATGTTACTTCATAACTATGTTCCTAAAATGTTATAAAAATACTTTTTTGTATTTTCCTGTTCCTGAATTGTTCTAAATCTTTCTTTTCCACATATAACGCTGTTCCAGAATTGTTACAGATCCTTGATAGAGCATGGTTCTGTAACAGTGTTACAGAACTGCTACATCCATTTGGGGATGACATCACTTGGACCATGGTCTAAGTATGTTCTTATCCTGTTACAGAACCTGTTCTGGAACTGTTACATCACAGTTATAGAAAAGTGTGCGCTGGATGGTTTGCATTTTGAGTACCTCACATCTTTTAATTCATTAGGAAATGAATTGAACTGTTTCAGATAATGCGGAATCGGAATGATTTTTTAGTCTAAGTATGTTTAAATAATTATATCAAAATTTGTATGTCGAGTATGAGTACATCCCCAGCTTAAGCTTTGGAAGAGATAACGTTGGATCAACAGAAATACTTTTGGTTAAAACTTTTTCAATAGCATGACAAGACAACAATGCCCAAGTATTTTCGATTCTATGTCGCAATGAATACGTAATGTAACAAAATACCCTGTTTCGCAAAACATATTAACATATACTTAAAGTTTGAATAAAGATTCTAACAAAATAATAGATCTTTGTTCCTCCAACGTTGTTTCTGTCGAAACTTTCATTACGATTATTAGCGGACTAGAAAAAGTAAAAAATAAATTTTTCTTCACTTTATTACAATGAACCTAACTGTATTTGAAAAGAGATGCCATTAGAAACATAGTTTGAAAACACATTTTTATATTAGAAGGTTTTACAATAAAAACGATAACAACTTAAAACCACCTACGCCTTACTATTGCTGTACTTACTAAAACGGCCCAGATTGTCGATACAAATTCATGAATTTATATCAAGGACCATGAATCCAAATGAATTTTCGAAATTTCGAATCCAAGAGGAACCCTTTTGGTTCAAGAACAAGTAGATAGGGCAATCTTGGGGTTGACACTACGAACAATCAGTTTTTTGAGGAAAAAACATTTAAAGATGATGATTGCCACAAGCGCACCTTTTTTGCTGCCTAATAATTATTGTTACATGTACAACTACACATTGATTAATGATATAGTTGTCTTATTAAACTAAAAGTATTAGTTGTTATGGAGAGATCCATAACCTGCAGGATAATCCTCATACCGACTTGGAGGATAAGGAAGTTTAACGTAGCTGTTGAAATATTTTTCAAAATCTTTGTAACAATTATGTTCTTTAACATCTTTAAGATAAGTCAGTGGTT
This sequence comes from Neuroterus valhalla, assembly GCA_011762715.2. Taxonomy (NCBI): domain Eukaryota; kingdom Metazoa; phylum Arthropoda; class Insecta; order Hymenoptera; family Cynipidae; genus Neuroterus; species Neuroterus valhalla. The sequence goes on from WSXT02195511.1 coordinate 2,420, forward strand.
GTCTATCTTCAAAGAAAGGTAGTGAATGAACATTCTGGCTAGAAGGTACTCGTCTAGATTCTTGTGTAGGTTTTTGTGTAGGTTTTCGTGTAGGTAAGAGTGTAGGTTCTCGTGTATAATGGGAAGCTCCATGCTCTGGTAAACCTAGTCTGAGACTAGTATCTAGACCCCCTGTACTTTTATATCGTAGTTTATAAGAATTGTACAAATCGAGAGCTTTTTGCCCTCTTGAAGCTGGAATTTGACAGTTTTGGCCAAAATGTTGTACAAACAAATCGGAAGCCGCTTGCCCTGTTGGATCATAGTTGTGTTGAAACTGAGCTCTAACAATCTTAGCAGAAGGCCTTTTGCGTCTAGGGGTGGCATACAGATTTATTATATTCTCATCTTCTCTGGAGGTAGTCGCTGTTTTCAATTTTGAATGTTTTGGTATACCTGATGATTCTGTAAAAGGACGAAGAAAAGAGATTTGAGGATTTTTAATTTCCAAAGTTCATTCAAAAATACTAAGAACGTATTGAATAATGGGTTAAGTTAATTACTTGAGATCTTTTGAATTCTGATGGTTGATTCAATTTTACATAAAACATCGAAACACTGACAACTGAGGTGCAAACACTATAATTCCAGTAGAAAAAACTGCTGATGCACAAAACATTATTGGTAAAGAAAACATCCATTGCGGGCAAAGAGGCGCTGCTGTATCAAAACAAACATGGCTGCCTATGGGGTTCGGCATGAATATGATTAGCATTAGTCTCAACACGTTTATTCAAGTCAAGTATAATTTAAATGTGATAAAAATGTTGCTACTCTCCCTAAAAATATTGTGTGAGTATGCTGTTGCAACGCCGTCTTCCAGAAACATGATGGAAGGTGAAAAAGCGAAAATTCGTGATAATAATAACAACAGTGAGATCAATAAACAAGTGTCTGTCACGGTCATGGACCGCACTTGCAAAGCTGGCACGAGACATAGATTTTATTTGAAAGTTTAAAAGTTTGAAAAAGATGATAATTACTACTGTACTTACCAATTTCATGGAAGAAAAACATGAAAATGAAGACGAGAGAATCGAAGGAGGGCCTCATTTTTTTTTTTATTTAAATCAAACTGAGTTCGCAGAGGGCAACTCAGGATTTTTCAGTAATCTGCTGGTGAAATCTAGAGTAAATTTGTACGTAACGGGATAAATGAATAAATATCAGTAGACGAACAATATATAAAGATTATTCTCGTGCTAATCTTTTCTTCTTCTCCTTGAGAATAATTATATAGTATAATTATATAATTATATAGTATAGCAAATACTTAATCTCAGACAAAATGTATCTTTGTGTCAACAATCGAGATGAACTCTGAACAGAAAAAAATCCGTACAGTGTCATTCAAGATACCCAATTGCTTCATGAACAACTTTCAAACAAAATACATGGATTTCCAACAATAAAAGAGATTAATATTTTACAATAAGTGGAAAAGTTGAATTCAAAATTGAAAAAAAGGCTTCCAACCAAATAATGCAATCTTCAACAAGAGAGATAAATTTTCAAAGATGATAAATCTACAATAAAAGATGTGAATTTCTAACAAAAGAGTTCAATTTTGAAACAAGTAGTTGAATTTGAAAACAAAGAAATGGACTTCCTACCAAGGAGATGCATTTTTCACAACAACAACAAAATTCATACCTTAATATTTGATTTTTCAACAAATGAGATGAATTTTCAACTCATATCATGGATTTTCGACTGAGAAAAAAAATTTTTTATGATTCATTTTAACGTTCAACCAAGCAAGAAAATTTGTACTAAAAGAGTTCAATTTTCAAATACGTAGTACAATTTTCTACGAGAATATTGGAAGCCTTAACTCAAAAAGGTCAATCCTTACCATAACTGTTGAATTTTCCGAAAAAGAAAAAATTCCTAACCTGGAGGAGAATTTTCAATAAATTAGATAAAGTGTGAAACCAAAAAGATGAATTGTCAACAATACAGTATAATTTTCCACTAAAGAATGAACTTTGAACCGAAAATAGTTTAAATTTCAACAAAAAGGATTAATTTATAAGTGACATAAAGAATCTTCAACTGATGCAGATACGTTCTCAGTAAAAAAAAATTTTGTTGTTAAAAGAGCAAAAATTTTCGAAAAGTAGTAAAGTTTCAACCAAAGAGATGAATTTTCAACTGAAATTATAAACTTTCAGCAAAAAAAAAAAAAAAAAAATTTCAACAAAAGAGTTTAACTATGTTTTGAAAATTACGTAAAAAAAAATCAGCGAGATACTTGGTTTGAAATCTGTTTTGATTGAGCATCCAAGTACATTGTTGGAAAATCGGCTACCCTTTGAGAATTCAAATTTTTGTATAGCAAAATCGACTACTTGGTTACGAATTCCATTTATTTGTTAGCATTCAATTGTTGGTTCGTTCAAAGATTCATCATCTGATTCAAAAATTCATCTGTTGGATGAAAATTAAACTATTCTCTTAAAAAGTTGAAAATTTATTCTTTTTGGTTGGAGAACCAACTATTTGATGACAAATCATCAATGTCGGCGGTGAATCCAATGGTTTTCCAGTCGAAATTCTGCTTTTTTCGGTTAAAATATAACTCTTCTGGTGGAGGATTAAACTATCTTGTTGAAAATTAAATTTTTGCAGTAACATCGTCTATACATAGTTGAAGAATTTAACGATCCCATTTGTATTTGAACAAGCTTATCTGATTTGGTAGGTAATCAATCATTTTTGGTTAAGATTGCAAATGTTTCGCTGAAAGTTGTTCTACTATATTTGTAATTTTTTTCTGGTTGAATAATTTGTTTAAAAGGTAAAAAAATGTTTATTAGTCATAATTTTATATTCTTGTGTGCATATTCTCGCATTTAAATACAAAGTAGATCTGCTTATAATTTAGATGATAATAATGAATAGATAATTTAAATAAAATATGATTTTTTTAGAAAAATTAATTCAAGTATCTCATGAACCAGTTTTGTATCTTAGATGCCAGTGAAATGATATCAAGTGGTTCTGAGCTTTTATTTGAACTGTTTTTGAAGAGTAGAAAAATAAAGTTGCGAAAATTACCACTTTTCCACTCCATTTGTCAACACAGAAGTGCTATAAAGATGAAATTGAGAAATCGTATGTTTTAATTATTTCTGGAATTTATTCGGGAGTACTTCGTTTCTATTCTCTTTTGCAACAAATCTTGAATTTCTGGCTCTGATAAATCCAAACAGCCAGTTAAATAATAGCTCATAAAATTGAAAGTTTGCGTCTCTTGATTGAGGCTTCTCTGATATACAGCCAGTCAGACTCTTTCAAATAGGAATACAAGGATGACCAAAACAAGAAAGTATTATCATTATTATGAAAAATTATAAATAAGGAAGTGTCCACTGCTCATGTTAGTCTTTTAGGAGGAAGGGCAACGGAATATTTTCCCCATGCGCAGTGGGCTAGAGTTTTTTTTTGAATATTGTTTGGAAATATTCCTTCTAAAAGAAGAATGAGAGAATGAATGATTATAATATTATTTTCTTAACTTTATCAGTGAGTAAACCACATCCGTGACATGCTAAAAGCATGTTTTCACTTCAGTACTATAAAATAACTTAGAGCGAAGGCTAATGAGTAATTGTTTAACACATAATTATTTACATTTTTCAGTCCTTGAAGCAGTTAGTTGACTCAACACTCGTAACTCTCCAAAAATTTTTATTAGAATCAAAGACACTTTCGTTCATTTAACTATACAATATGGTTATTATATACTATGACACTAAGATTTATCTTTGGTTGGCATCAGGCTTGTTAATTATTATAATTCATCTTTAGTTGACTAATGCCTTACTTAATTAAAAATCATTTGTGCGAAATGATTACCTACATATTTTTCCTATTTATCCAAATTTAAAGTAAGGTCAAGCGCCCAGTTTTTACCGGCTTGAACAATTTCGTTATATTTCGACTTCTTTTCAATTTTAGAAAAATTTTCGTAAAAAGTAATGCACATTCATAGAATTTCTAACTATTATCTATGATAAGTATGCAATTCAATTCAAATTGAATATGAGAGTACAGAAAATTAAACAGAATAAATACAATATTGCTAGAAGATAGTGTCTGTATTTCGAAAAATATAACATGAAAAGCATTATTTAAAACATACATGTTTAAGTTAGTAGACTATTTAGAATAGCAGCGAGTGCATGTAGTCTAATGGATTTCTGAAATATTTAGGTAAAAAATAAAGCTTTTGAATGAAGATTGAGTTGCCAGGGCAATCTTAAACTTGAAACTACGTATAAACAGTTGTGGAGAAAAACACATAGAAAGTTGACAGTGACATGAGCGCATCTATTATAATTTTTTTCCTAAACAGAAACTATACCAGCTTGAAAACGCACAAGCGTTACATTATTATTATATGACAATTATGCATTGGTTCCCAATACATTTGTCTTATTCATCTGGAAAAGTTAATTTCTAGAACGAGATCCAGAAACTCTTTAATAATGACCCCCACGATTTGAAGAAGAACGATCAATAACATAGTTGCCAGAATTTTGTTCATAATGTTGGTAAGATTTATGGGCCATAGAACCGTCAAGAGAAGTGAATTGTTGATTATTTTGAATACGTTGCAAATGATCACTCTGGATAAAAGCTTGTTGATAAGGATGGTAACCTTGCTGCTGTTCAATAGCTAATTGTGCATGTTGTTGTCGTGGTCGATTCGGATGGGAAACTTTTTGTCCTGGTAAACCTAGTCGGAGAGTTGTATCTGGATCTTCTTTTTTATCCTTATGTTTGAAAGAATTATACGCATTGAGAGCTTTTGAATTCGCAAAACGAGTCGTTTTGGCCAAATATTCGTCATATGCATTTTGAAAGCGAGACGTACCAGCCAACGAATGAGGATTTACGCGTTTAGACGTGCCAAATAGATCCATTGTCTTCTTATCTTCTTTAGAAGTAGAATCTCCTTTAGTTTTTATTTTTCTTAGCATACCTGACGATATTTCTGTGAAAAAAAAACAGGGACAAGCGATTGAGACTTTTTCTTTCATAGAGATTTCTTTTTAAATAATAATAGTGTAATGAATAATGGATTCAGTGAATCACTCGTGACCTGTCATTTGTGTAAATTCCGGTTAATTACAATTTTCATGAAATATTTCAACACTAAAAACTGACGAGCATTTTAGGAAAAAAAACTGCTCATACACAAAACTTGAGATACCTGTCACAAACGATCTATATGTTTACTTAGGATCTACGGTTGCCAAATTAAAAAAATTAAATTTTTTTTTTGTTATACTCACCAATTTCATTACAACAGACCATAAAGATAAGGACAAAAGCGCCGGAAAGAAGCCTCATTTCTCTTTTGGTAAATATCAAACTAACTCTTTTAGAAGTTTGTAGAAGGCAACTGATGATTTTTCTGCAATCAGCTCGCTTATGAAGGGTCCATATCGAGTTACATGTGACAAGTCTCTTTTGCGCATGTTTCTCTAGCGGCAAGTCTCTTGAACCGAATTGTCTCACTGCGGCATCTCCTACCCTCGAAAGTGTCAAAAGTGCGGCAAGTTTCCAGTATAACACGATTCACCATTTTGAGGTTATGTGACCTACATTATTTATTTATTCCCATGAGCAGTCTTTCGCCCATTTGCTTTGAAGCAAGACTGCTAATTTTGTGTTAGGGAGAGATGCCGTACTTTTGCCAGTTACGAGGGTGAGAGATGCCACAGGGAGACAATTCGCTTCTAGAGACTTGCCACGAAATTGCCAATCTTCTCGTGAAAGATGGCACGGGAGAGACTTGCCACATGTGACTCGATATGAAGCCCTTATGAACATATATATAGACACATATACATACATACATAAATATAGGTATGGAAATAAAATAAAATAATGTGAAACTTTAATGCAGCCTATTTTTAAGTTCCAAATGTTCTTCTACAATTTTGTTTTTCTACGCGAAAAATTCTCTCAATCACGCCTTCTGAAACGCATTATATTGAAAAATAAATAAAATATTCAAAAATATTTTCCGAAAACAAGCCTAATGAGACCCTAATGAGGAAACCCCACTAATCACTAATATTTGATCCTTACATACCCACACAGCAAGTTGAATAAAAGCTTGAATATTGAAACACAGTTATATAAAGTAAAACATTTGATTCCATTAGTGTTTTATGATGCGCCAATAAAGGCTGTAACGCTAAACTGACACTTAAAAAAACTCTAGATTACCGTCATATAAAATAAGCTGAAGGTTTAATAAAACCACAATAAAGTCGATTATAAATTACGAAAAATTAGAGCGAGTTGACCTATTTGAAATATAAATACTAGGATTACATACCTCATATTTTTTTTATACATATTATTACTATTGTAAAAAATTAGTAGAATATTAAATTCCTAAATAATAATCCTTACGTAATTAATAGACGCTCTCAGTCTTGAAGAATACAATTTTTACAATGTTTCATGAGAATATTATTTTGTTAATAATTTCTGAACTGTAAAAACATATAAATGTGTGAACGTTATCAGTCAGTGAATCGTATGTCTTGTATGCTGTAGAAGTATGTTTTCACTTAAAATTATACTCATACACTATGAAATTACTCGTGAAGAATAAAATACGTAAACGGATAATACATTTTTCTAACCATTCTGTCCTTGAAGCAGTTAAATTGATTAACACTTATAACACTCTAGACAATATTTATGATTTATTAACAATTAAATGTTCCGAGTGTGTGTATTGTTTTCCTCTTACACAATCTTTAAGTACCGAAGTCAAATCTGTCAAAATAAAAACAGACTTTCACAGCAAGCGAGATATGCGGTGCACTTACTGATAACGTTAACAAATGTGTAACTACTTTCTATTGTTCAACTATTATTTGGAATATTTGTGTGAAAAATTTTAAAATTTTGATGCTCCTCTTCATGCTTTTTTCATTTTCCACAATGCCAAAGGATTTGTATTAATTTTTATATGGTAAGTGATAACCTTATTAAATTTGATAAAACATTTTATGAAACCATTTTCCAAGTAAAGTATTTGAAAAAAAACCTACATAAAACTTCGAGATTGGTTTTTCGATGCTTCAGGTGATGCTTACCAAAAAACATGATGAGACAATTTTACCGAAAGTCTTTTTCGATAAATTTGGCGCGGGGTTCTTTGATTGAATATAAAGAAAAGGCAACGACCGACGTGCTTGCTTAATATTAAGCAAAAATAATAATCTTGGTAAAAAATCCAATTCGTAAAACTCCTCCTTCCTTGTCAGAGACAAGAAACTATTTTTCAACTTTGTTCTTAACGGTTAATATCATCCCGCACAGAGTATTGCAATTATTATATTAGAAAATAGGTTTTTGTAATCTTTGTATTTATATTTCGAAAATTTTTTGGATCCCCAAGTTTCCAGACAATACTGCACAATTACTACAAAAACTTCCAGTAATTCTAAAGTAGAGGAAGCAAATTCTACAGCCTAATGTCTCTGTTTAGTGGATTTGGAAAAGATTTCAAGAACTCAAAAAAAGTCATATTCTATTAAGGGATTGCACAGAAAGCCTTAAAACAAAAAAAAAATTAATCCCTACGAAAAGCAATAATTAAATTCACTATTTAAATTTTGTTTCAAATGAAAATGCAGAATTCGATGCCATTTTAGTCTCAAACTTTAACTGTAAATTCAATATTCTTCCTTTCCTTGAGCACACAAGACTTACAATATTGTTTGTGAGCATTTTGTATTTATTTGATTACATTTTCAACGTTTTTTTATTATATCGTTGAGAGATATTCTTTTATCTCACTGAACTTGAGAATCTGAACAGTATTTACTTGCACAAACATTACCCATTATTTTCTCTAGTGAAAGTCTATCATTAAATAAATTTCTCGAATTTCAGCATTTACGAAATAATTGTTTCATGCTATTATAATTTTAGGAATACTTTCAAGATGCTATATATTATCTTCATAGTTCTGCGATACACAGAAAAGTCGTAATTCGAAGTTCCTAACTCTAATGTTTTTGGAAATGCAATAAAGTAAGTTTGACTGTATTTTAAGCTTCTTAGTGCTCAGAAGAATCGAAGCGTTCTTTCATTCCATTAAGTGTTGTCTTAAATTTTCAGCTTCTCAAAACCCAGTAAAATCCAACTTTTTGATACCCAGAAAAATCGAAAGTGAAGCGTTCCCGAATGTAACATTGTTGGAAACACATTAGAGTTGGACTTTTAACGAATTTTAAGCTCTTCAATGAACAGAAAAATCAAAAGTTAGGCGTTCCCAACTGTAATATTGTTGGAAACGCATCAAACTTTGAGGTTTTTAAAATTTAAAGCTCATCATTACCCAGAAAAATCGAAAGTGAAGCGTTCCAACTGTAATATTTTTGGGAACACATTAAAGTTGGAGTTTTACCGAATTTTTAGCTCTCCAATGCACAGAAAAATCGAAAGCTAAGCGTTCCCAACTGTAGTATTGTTGGGAACACATTAAAATTGGAGTTTTACCGAATTTTTAGCTCTTCAATGCACAGAAAAATCGAGATTAAAGCGTTGCCAACTGTAAGATTGTTACAGTTGGAACGCATTAAAATTTGAGGTCTTCTCAATTTAAACAGGGCCGGCTTCAGGCACGGGCAAGCTGGGCAACTGCACAGAGCGCCGTCGAAAGGGGCCTTGTCGTTGCATTATGAGGGGGCGCCAAACACGAAGCCAACCACTTGTTTGTCCACTTGTTTGCTCAGGGCGGCAAATAACCTCGAGCCGGGCCTGAATTTAAAGCTCATCCTTGCCCAGAAAAATCAAAAGTGAAGCGTTCTCAACTGTAATATTGTTGGGAACACATTAAAGTTGGAGTTTTACCTAATTTTCAACTCTCCTTCGCACATAAAATCGAAATTTAAGCGTTCCAAACTGTAATATTGTTATGAACACATTAAAACTAGAGTTTTACTGAATTTCAGGCTCTCCAATGCACAGAAAAATCAAAAGTTAAGCGTTCCCAGCTGTAATATTGTTGAGAACACATCAAAGTTGGAGTTTTAAAAATTTTTAGCTCATCCTTACCCAGAAAAATCGAAAGTTAGGCGTTCTCAACTGTAATATTGTTGGGAACACATTAACGTTGGAGTTTTACCGAATTTTTAGCTCTTCAATGCACAGAAAAATCGAAAGTTAAGCGTTCCCAACTGTAATATTGTTGGGAACACATTAAAGTTGGAGTTTTACCGAATTTTTAGCTCTTCAATGCACGGAAAAATCGAAAGTTAAGCGTTCCCAACTGTAATATTGTTGGGAACACATTAAAGTTGGAGTTTTACCGAATTTTCAACTCTCCTTCGCACATAAAAATCGAAATTTAAGCGTTCCAAACTGTAATATTGTTATGAACACATTAAAACTAGAGTTTTACTGAATTTTCAGCTCTCCAATGCACAGAAAAATCAAAAGTTAAGCGTTCCCAGCTGTTATATTGTTGAGAACACATCAAAGTTGGAGTTTTAAAAATTTTTAGCTCATCCTTACCCAGAAAAATCGAAAGTTAGGCGTTCCCAACTGTAATATTGTTGGGAACACATTAACGTTGGAGTTTTACCGAATTTTTAGCTCTTCAATGCACGGAAAAATCGAAAGTTAAGCGTTCCCAACTGTAATATTGTTGGGAACACATTAAAGTTGGAGTTTTACCGAATTTTTAGCTCTTCAATGCACAGAAAAATCAAAATTGAAGCGTTCCCAACTGTAAGATTGTTACAGATGGAACGCATTAAAATTTGAGGTCTTCTCAATTTCAACAGTCCCGGCTTCAGGCACGGGCAAGCTGGGCAACTGCTCAGGGCGCCGTAGAAAGGGGCCTTGTCTTTGCCTTATGAGGGGGCGCCTAACACGAAGCCAAACACTTGTTTGTCCACTTGTTTGCCCAGGGCGGCAAATAACCTCGAGCCGGACCTGAATTTAAAGCTCATTCTTACCCAGAAAAATCGAAAGTAAAGCGTTCCCAACTGTAACATTGTTAGAAACGCATTAAAATTTGAGGTCTTCTCAATTTGAAGCTCATTCTTTCCCAGAAAAATCGAAAGTAAAGCGTTCCCAACTGTCACATTGTTGGGAACGCAATAAAATATGAGGGTTTTTTTCAATTTAAAGCTCATCCTTACCCAGGAAAATCAAAAGTAAAGCGTTTCCAACTGTAACGTTGTTGGGAACGCATTAAAGTTTGAGGTTTTCTCAATTTGAAGCTCACCATCACCCAGAAAAATCGAAAGTGAAGCGTTCCCAACTGTATTATTGTTGGGAACACGTTCAAGTTGGAGTTTTACCGATTTTTTAGCTCTTCAATGCACAGAAAAATCGAAATTAAAGCGTTACCAACTGTAATATTGTTGGGGACACATTGAAGTTGGAGTTTTACCAAATTTTTAGCTCTTTAATGCACAGAAAAATAGAAATTTAAGCGTTCCAAACTGTAATATTGTTGGGAACACATCAAAGTTTGAGTTTTACCAAATTTTTAGCTCTTCAATGCACGGGAAAATCGAAAGGAAGGCGTTCCCAACTGTAATATTGTTTGGAACACATTAAAATTGAAGTTTTACTGAATTTTAGCCCATCCTCACCCAGAAAACTCGAAAGTTAAGCGTTCCCAACTGTAATATTGTTGGGAACATATTGAAGTTGGAGTTTTACCAAATTTTTAGCTCTTTAATGCACAGAAAAATAGAAATTTTAGCGTTCCAAACTGTAATATTGTTGGGAACACATCAAAGTTTGAGTTTTACCAAATTTTTAGCTCTTCAATGCACGGGAAAATCGAAAGGAAGGCGTTCCCAACTGTAATATTGTTTGGAACACATTAAAATTGAAGTTTTACTGAATATTAGCCCATCCTCACCCAGAAAAATCGAAAGTTAAGCGTTCCCAACTGTAATATTGTTGGGAACACATTGAAGTTGGAGTTTTACCAAATTTTTAGCTCTTTAATGCACAGAAAAATAGAAATTTAAGCGTTCCGAACTGTAATATTGTTGGGAACACATTAAAATTGTCGTTTTAACAAATTTTTAGCTCTATAATGCACAGAAAAATCGGAAGTAAAGCGTTCCCAACTGTAATATTGTTTGGAACACATTAAAATTGAAGTTTTACTGAATTTAAGCCCATCCTCACCCAGAAAAATTGAAAGTTAAGCGTTCCTAACTGTAATATTGTTGGGAACACATTAAAGTTGGAGTTTCACCGAATTTTTAGCTCTTCAATGCACAGAAAAATCAAAAGTTAAGCGTTCCCAACTGTAGTATTGTTGGGAACACATTAAAACTGGAGTTTTACCGAATTTTTAGCTCATCCTTACCCAGAAAAATCGAAAATTAGGCGTTCCCAACTGTAACATTGTTGGAAACGCATTAAAATTTGAGGTCCTCTGAATTTAAAGCTCATCCTCACCCAGAAAAATCGAAAGTAAAGCGTTCCCAACTGGAACATTGTTGGGAACGCATCAAAATATGAGGTTTTCTCAATTTGAAGCTCGTCATTACCCAAAAAAATCGAAAGTAAAGCTGTAACATTGTTGGAAACGCATTAAAGTTTGAGGTTTTCTCAATTTTACTGGAGCTCATTAATACCAAGAAAAGTTGAAAGTAAAGCGTTCCCAACAGGAGCATTGTTGGGAACACATCAGAGTTGGAGTTTCACCAAATTTTTAGTTCTTCAATACCCAGAAAAATCGAAAGTCAAGCGTTACCAACTGTAATATCGGTGGGAACGTATTCAAATGAGAGTTTTCTCAAATTTCAGGTTTTAAGTGCCCAGAAATAAAAAAAAATGCGTTCACAACTATAATACTATTAAAACGTTTTGAAGTCAGATTTTGCTAAAATTTTGAACTTTTTAATACTTAAAAATCGAGTGTAAAGCGTTCCTGACAAAAGGGAAAGGTAAAGTGCAAACAAGGAAAAGAATCTCCATAAAGGATGATTTATGAATGACTCGTGACCTTGGATGTTTCTTTTTTACTCTCGAAGACTTTATTGGATAGTTGAAATGAGTCGGGTGCCTTTTCGATGTTATTATGAAAACAAGGTGCGAGATGACAATTTGAGAGCAAAGAGATGCTACGCCTCTGAGGAAGACGCCAATGGCGGCATACCATGGGCACCAAGGTGAGCTGGCTCACTGCTCGCCCCCTTCCCTGCACCTTCTTTGCCATGACTATATGAGCATCAAGTCGTCATTCCACCCCACCCTCTACTCTATAATACTAAACCACTTCTCATACCCAAATCTCCTTGATCTGCTCACTCAAAGTCTAGAACCATATAGGATGATACTTGATACACTGATTCCTGGATGACGAAGTCAGTTATTGGTTTCAATTTGAATTTATAATCCATTCATGTTTCAAGAGCTTGATAAATTGATCCTAATATGATTTCATTTCAGGTGTCAACAATCCAATTATAACATGTGATAAGGTTGAATTGTTCTATTTGAATTGAGATGTTGGAGGAATTGTTTTCATCTTCGGATCGAAAATTATGCTTTAGGATTTATGCTATCATTTTCATTTTTTTTCTAATTTTTTCAAAGCAATTTTACATCTTGAATTTTTGGAAATTGAAAATAAAACCAAGAATCCAACGATCGTAATTCAACAAACACTCTCTGATGCCTCTAATGAAATTTCAAACGACAACAGAAAAATAAAATAGAGGAAAGATAAATGAAGAGGCAATCTCTGAACCCCCTCCCTTCTCTTATTCTTACATTTCGCCTTCATTGATTTTCATTATCATAAAAACACAATACATTCGGAATATCTTCAAATGTTTTGGTGCTTACTCAGCACGCTTTTTGAGGCTAGAAACCTTGCAGCGATTCTGGTCCAATGGACTGACTTTCTGGTCCAAGTTTGGACCAGGGATTTTGGGTACCGTAGAAATGCATGACGCCATCTATAATTCTAATGCGGTGAAAATGTTAACTAGCAAAAGTGAGTTACAGTTCTTAGATGCATTTTACTTTTTGCATAAAAATCATTTCACGATTTTTTTTTGCAGTTTGAAACAATGAGTAAACAATGCAAAGATGTATGTATAGGAAACAAAGGGTTTCTGACGGAATGTCCATCATACTTAGTAAAAAATACATTTGCTGTCAAAACTGATTTTTCTCAAAATACTATTTATTCTACTACAACATGTAAGTATCAGTAAATTGTAATATTGAATGAACTTTGATTGACGCAAAAATAAACTCAGAGTCATTATATATCAATTTATACATGGAATATTCAATATATAGAAAAGTATAACCTTAAAGTTTTGGGTCAGATTCGATATTACAGTTCTGATCGTCTATTGCTCATATTCTCTATATATTCTGAATCAGGTTTAACAATCTTAAAATCACTTTTATGCATGATTTTAAGATGCATCTTAAAAATTCGACCTGCTAGCTTGTTTGCTACACTAGCGCAATCTAGATTTTGACCCAGAAAAATTCAGATTCCGCTTGGACGAAAAATTCTGGTCCAATGGACCGGATTAATTTTGGCCATTTTTTGGACCAGGTTTCCGGTCCAAGGGATTTGGAGTGAAGGATGCTCTCTACCTGAGATCTTCAAATGGATCTGCATTCAACTGAAGATATTTTTATGAATTCTTTTTTTATATTCAGTAGATATTTTAAATTCTATTGTGTTGAATTTGGAAAACAATGAAAAAAAGAAGACGAAAGATAAAAAAAAGGAGGAATGTGTTTTGAAGGTTGTATCTTCATTTATCTTTTCTCTTTCTTATTTCATTGTTTATTTTTTAAACTTCAATAAAGACATTTGAGATTGTTTATCCGAATTCGGTCAATGGATTTTTGGTCTTCAATTTTAATTTCCCCGGATTTCAGCTAATAACTAAATAATATTCTTGCAATTATTTTTTTATAAACTACCTAATCTTAATTCGTAAATAATAATAGTGTTCGTGTTTTCCGGGTTCGCCCACTTTTCTCCGTGTTTTTACTGGACTAATGTGCAGTTCTCAACTAATGCTTGAAGTATTCGAGCCGAAGCTCGTCCACCTTCCGCCAAGTATGCAACCTTAACTTGAAACTCACCAAGGTGAAAAGGAGGCAACAAACTTGTGCATGGATTATCTCGCAAAAGGCGTTCGACCGATGCATGCGTTATGCGTCGCACTTTCTATAAGATTCTTCAGATCTTTCGAAAATTACTTGGGAATATGTGCGCCGATAGAAATATTTTTTTTGTCGCATTAAATGGCGAAGCAGATACTAGTCGTTATGGCTTTGCTGGTTTCTTTCCAGTAACGGTGAGCATCCGTTACCCGAGGGCAGGAATGCGAGTGTGAAGAGGCAGTTTCACTTGAAATTGAAATTTACGGAATCAAGAAATTTTTTGATGGTGTGATGATTATGATTCTAAAGTGTTATTAGACTGGTGGAGCGAGAAATGAGTTTACTCTCTTGGAAGCTTCCGGAGCTATATGAAGCATTCCTCATTTTGTATGATGCAAGAAAAAGTTTATAAATTTTCAATTTCAAGTATGAATTTAGGTGAGAACGCTCCAAGTTTTGTTGCTTCAGGCAGAGTAGAGTTTTGAGTTGAAGATTAACTCCTGTTGAACACGTTCCCATCATCCGAAATAGTTACCACTTTTGAGAACTGGAAAATGTTTTTTGAAATCTGAAAAGGCACCAAGTTATTTTAGAAAGGTATTCTCAGGTATTACTTAATGAATTCCTGAAAGCGTTCAGAAGTTGGAAACACGCTATACCTGTATACTGTTCTGAACAACACTTACGTTGAAAGCACTTTTGAAAAGTTGGGAACGCTTAATTTCCGATAATCTGCAGCGCAAAATGCTTCCAAGCTTGAACAAAGTGAACTCAAAAGTGTTCCCAACTTTATTAAAGCGTTCACAATTTATGAAATGATGGGAACGCTTTTGGATTTAGGTGAATCAAAATTTGAGATCCTTTTCTACCAAATATGCAGAGAACTGAAGCGTTCCCAGCTTTGGAACAGGTGCAAGACGCTGAAAACTCGTTACTGAAATTACAAAAAATTCTAAAGAAGTAGTTGTAAGTATCTTTCAAGTGCTGGAAACTTTTTGTTTCTAGACGTTTCCGAGTATGAGAATCTCTATATTAAAACCTTGAGGGGTTCGCAAGATCTTACCAACATTATTGAAGGGTATTAATTGTAATATTCCTGGGAACGCTTTCATGTCAGCGTTTCTTCAGATGCGGTGTTTGATACCCAGGGCAATTGAAAATAAACTGTTTCCACTGATTACTTTCAGGAAGTATTTGGATGAAGTTGCACTTTTAATGAATAGGCGTTCTCAGTAGGGCTTATTGAAAATGAAGCGTTTCCATCTGTGTTGCTGTTTCGAACGCTTTAAACTAAAATTTTTTTAATTTTGAGCTCTTCAATGCTCAGGGAATTACTGGTCAAGTGTTCTTTATTGTAATAATGTTGAAAATGGTTTTAAGTTTAGATTTCCTTACTTCAAAGCTCTTTATCATCCAGCGCAATGGAAATCAAAGCGTTCCCAACTTATGTACTGCTCGCAGCTTTAAAATCGGGGGTTCCCTGAATTTTGTGCTTTTTATTGTCCCGTAAAATCACAAGTAAAGCGTTCCTATCTCTAATAATTTTGGAACAGATTTCAACTTAGAGTTTTCCTGAATTATGAGCTCTCTAATTGAAGCGTTTCAAACTCTCGAAGCGTTGGGAAGGCTTTTACTTTGAGGGTTCCTGAATTTGAAATGTTCAGGAAAATTGAAGTGAAGCGTTCCCAATTGAAATAATTGTTGAGAAAGGTTTCAAGTAAGGATTTACTAACTTTGATGCTCTTCAATTCCCAGTAAGTATAATCAAAACTGAAGTGCTTCCAACTATAATACTGTTGGGAACGCCTTTAAGTTAGCGTTTTCCTGAATTTTGAGCTTTTCAGAACCCCGAAAAATTGGAGGTTAAGCGTTCCCAATTGTAATAATTTTGAAAACGGTTCAAAGTTAGGACTGTCTAACCATAACGCTCTGAATTACCGAGTACAATCGAAATTGGATCGTTCCTGACGGTAATAATTTTGGGATTCGTTTCAAGTTAAGATTCTCTAAATTTGAAGCTCTTTATTGTCCAGTACAATCGGAATCGAAGTGTGCCTAACTGGAATACTGGTGGTAACGCTTCCGAGTTGAGAATTTTCTGAAATGTTAGCTCTTTGTACCCAGTACAATTGAATTTAAAGCTTTCCTATATGTAATACTTTTAGGAACATCTCTGCATAATTATTTCCCTGAATTATGACCTCTTTATTGCCCAGCAAAATCACAAGTACAGCGTTCCAAACCCTAATAATATTGAGACCGATTTCAACTTGGGATTTCCCAGCATTTGGAGCTCCTTAATAAAAGCGTTTTTAACTGTAGCAGCGTTGACAAAAACTTTTATGTTGAGGTTCTCTGAATTTTAGCACTCCAATACTTAAGAATTTCGAATGTGAAGCCTTCACCATTGAAATAATATAAGGGAGGTTTCAAGTTAAGATTTACTTATAATAGACCTAATGCCTTCACGATGATCCATTATGATGATTGAGTTGTTTCGGGTTTCGATCGTGTACAAAACTACAAATTTTGTCGACGTTTCGCGAACGTTACAGCCATGGAGAATAGACATAAGGAGATCAAACTAGTGGAACTAAAAATGAGCACATTCCTGTTGCCAGAAGTTTGAGAAGTTCAC
>WSXT02195522.1:6483-35181 GCA_011762715.2 Neuroterus valhalla
GGTCAAGGCTTACGTATGTTTTAAGCATCCCGCACCCTTGAACAAAAAATTCTAGTATAACATCAAGAATATTTACATGAATAAAAAACGATAATGATTTTGACTGCGATGGTCAGCAGTCCTCACGCGATAATTGGACTTGAAGAATGTGAAACCTGGGCGCAACTTCTTCAGCTCTCTTCCCCCTCCTTCAACCTAGCTCCAATATAAATGATACATTTTTAATGTACTAAAATAATTAATAAAATACAGTCCTAGTAAATTTGACTTGCGGATTTTCTCACTTAATACAAGTTTTTGGAATTCGATTGTTTTCTTTTAAGGCGCTACAGTGCAATCATCCCATTGTTATGTATGAAGTTACGCTCTCAATTCAAAGGTTAGTGCAAAAGTACGATGCAACCCTTCAGGAACCAGCATGGAGTATTATTTTAGACATAATAGAAGAAGTTATTGCTCATACAGGTTGGTATTTACATTCACAATCAATATTCTTCAAATGTATGAGGAAAAGGTAAATTGGAATATTAAATCTAATAAATTGTTTTCAGAATCCAGTAATCAACCTGCAACGAGACAAGTATCTGCAATTTTGCATGAGACGATTAGCAGTATTGAGAAACTCCTTGATGTTAACTGCTTTAGTGGTTGTTTACAAAGGTTTTATGAACTGGTTGAAAGATGTTCAGACGCAAGACCTGTAAGTTGTTCAAATTTTTCTAGTTGAAATGAGTACTTTCATTTCATTTATATTTTCATTATGTTTTTAATTTTAGCCATAAATATAAATATATTTTTTTTCTCCTTTTATTCAGGAAGCATCGATATTAAAATTAATAGATTACAGAGCCTCATTCATCAATCCTACTCATCATCAGTGGCAACATAAGCTGGGATTGTTGATGGATCGTTATTACAAAGTCGAAACCCGAACTAATATTAGAGTTAAAGTTTTGGACGTTTTAACTAATGTGATCCAAGTCAATAGGTATGATATTTAGTATCACTATACATATAATTCCTAACAGTTTTATCAATTTTTATTTATTTATGAAATTTTGTTGAGTGTAATGTACTTCTTAGGCTCTTTGAAGAGTCTACTCTGAAATTAAATCATAGATACTTAAGTTTTCTTTCTACGAAATAATTTTGATAAAAATAACA
Organism: Neuroterus valhalla; assembly: GCA_011762715.2. Classification (NCBI taxonomy): domain Eukaryota; kingdom Metazoa; phylum Arthropoda; class Insecta; order Hymenoptera; family Cynipidae; genus Neuroterus; species Neuroterus valhalla. The sequence continues at coordinate 7,648 of WSXT02195522.1, forward strand.
AACAATAACTAAATACAATAACTTTATTTTCCAGATCAAGGTACGAAGACGAACTTATAGAAAGGGTAGTAGTTCCCCATTTACAGTATGTAGAACAAGACTCTGATATTACAATACGAACCGAGGCTGCTCATCTCTTGATCGATCTTTGTCTCGAGTGCGAAACCAAAAGATGTCTGGAATTGTTAGATATATTAGAAAAGGTAAAAATTATTTTCATTTTTCGAATTGAAGAATGTCCTTATTTCTTGAATAGATAAAGATAAAATCCGGTACACAAACTTCGTTTTTTTTTTTACTTGCCAATAAGGAAGAAAGTTTTGTTTAGATTCATGAGAAACTGAGATTCTCTCAGAATTCAATCTGAGGTATATTATTATGTGTGACGCCGCACGAAGCAACTAGCCTAAGCGTCCGAAAATTTGATTTTCTAATTTTCATTGACTCTTAAAGATTCTGAGTCGATCTTGAACATGGTGTTGTTAGAATTATTCTATCTTTTCGAAGTGATAAATTTGTATGGCATGGCGTGAACTCGCAAATGAGGGTATGTGCGCACTTCCCTCCTCCAACTCTCTCTGGCTTCCTCTATTTTTCTTCCTCTCTTTCGCTCGCACTCTTTATCCCCATCCTTTACTACCCACTCTCTAACTCTCTTTCGCTTCTTCCATTTCTCTCCCTCTCTTTCGCTCGTTCGCATTCTTCACCTCCATCCTTCGCTCCCCACTGCGAGCTGTATGTAGCAGTGTATTTATCGGAAGTCGTTGCTCGGCAGTTGCTTTGAGTGATTTGTTGATTTTTGATTGAATATGTAACTGCCGTTACATAATATAACTCTTTTTTAAAAAATGACTCATTCATTTTGAACATACTCTTAAATTTTCTAATTATTTGTGTTTCTTTCTTACAAAGTTATTTAATTTCGAAGTGCACAATTTCCTGCTTCTTCTTGTCCTACCAGAGTCTCTTTTCAGTCCGTCTTGTAAAATTTGCCTCGGGATGCTTGGGCTAGCTTCTTTGTGCGGCGTCACATATTTTTTTCTGTGTTATGGAAGATACGTATAGCTTTAATTTATGCAGGTCATCAACAAACCTTTTGCAACGGAGGTACCCGTGACTATGGACACCGATATTAAAGACGTGAAAACAGCTGTTGTTGGCGTTATTAAAATTCTAACATTAAAATTATATCGTCTGCCATCAACCCATGCTATACGAGCTCACAAGGTATTGGCTAACCACTTAGAACAACACTACAAAGTCCCTACCGTCTTCCAGAGTGTTTCTACCATTCGTTATTTGGTACGTTTGATTCAACTATTTAATATTTTTCAGGATGGGCACTAAAATGTAGGAAACTATTCGTTTTATGAGCAGGTCATTTTCTAGGTTCTAAGAATTTTTTCTTTTCAGCAAAATTTCAAAAATCATAGAAGAAATCTAAAGTTGAGTTCTCATAGAATCGGAACAATTACACGTATACGCAAGCAAAAAAACTGTTCACTTTTTCGGTTTTTAATCAAGCAGGTTCTACACTTCAAGTCACAGAATCTCTCAGTGGCACAATATGTTGTTTTCGAAAAGAAATCAGGTGACACATATTCCTCAAATTAGAAGAAACAAATTGTCTAGTAAGATACGAAACCGTTTTCTTCAAACTTCTATAGTTCTTGGCCTCATTTAGAATTCCCTTTTGAATTCTGATGAGTTTTACGTCCCTACTTGTAATTCGTCAGAAAATAGGACAAAAAGTTCAAAATTAACAGAATGGAAGCCATTTTTCTGAAAATATGGAAAGTGGATTTGCACAAAAAAAACGCACTCTTATTTTTTTTTAATTCTTCGTTGGATTTGCCTTTTGTTACGAATACATTCATTTGTCAAGAACAATTTCTATCATGAAATACTGTTTTTTTGCATTTCTTTTAAAAACAACGGAAGATGCCAAAAAATTGTTAAGAGAAAAGTTGGCGCATTTAGAGATGATTTCGAAAAAACTCTTATTATTATTTGATATCTTCCACAGTTAATTACAACAATTAGGAACTTATATTTTCAGGGAAGAAAATCCTACCAGCTCAAAAAATAGTTTAGCAAGCATGAAACTAACAGGATGTCTTTTCCCTATAAGCATAAACTTAAAAAAGTATTGAAGAAATAAAAAAGTTGGGATGTTCCAAAAAATCTTTTCATGTTTTCGAAATTCCAATATCTCTTTGAAAGCTTCTGCTTTCTTTAAAAGTTTCAGTATCTTTTTTCGAATCGCTAAAATAAGTGTCGTTCAATTTCCTCTGAAAAACAACGTATTCCATCGTTGTGGGATTCTGCGATTTAAAGTGTAGGACTTGCCTGATTTGGAATGAATTCGATCTGATTTAAAACCTCGAGATTTCAGAAATGGTAATTTCATACGTTGGAAAATATACTTGAAATGTTTTTCCTCTCAAACTGAAAGCGAATAAATTTGAATAATTCTCGTCCAAAAAGATTTCAAACTTGAAAAATGTTAGTACTCGGCCAGTTGGTACATTTTGCAACAGCAAATCGTTTCAATTGCACTTTTAAAAACGCGACACATTAAAAATGTAATAGGACTAAACTGTACAATACCAAATCAGAAGGCTTAACTGCTAAGTTGAAGTAAAAATTGAAAATCAAGAGACTGAAATACTTACATTCTTAAAATTTAAGCTTTCAAAACTCTGTAAACTTTCAAATTCGAAAATATTTTTAATTGAACGTTTCAAACGCAAAGTTTCCAGAGTCAATTTTCAATTTCAAAATCATTTCCTCTCGCACAGACCAAACCGTAAGAGGCGTTATTGAATCCTTAAGATCTTTCAGTAATCGAGGCGCTAAGCAGGAAAACGTCGCTCGCCTCTCGCAGACCGGGCATGAGAGACCAACAATTTACTGTCAGATCTCGTAACTAGTGATTTCTTCGTTGTCTTTTCGTCTACAGTTGCAAGAATGACGCGCAGCTGCGCCGGTGTGACACCAGACACTCAAAACGCTACCAATTTTAGGATTAGGCATTGCAATTTGAATTCTTTTCATTATAAATGTTACAAATTAAACATTTAGGAGTCAAAACTTTCAAATTAGATGTGCTCGAAAGCTTGGAATTTCGAATCTGAAAATTATGTTATTTTGAGGATTTCAATTCGAATTTATTTAAAACTGCATGATTCCATGTATCAAGTGATATTCAAAGTAATTGGATAGGTTTTTCCCCCTGAAAATCACATAAATTTCGGCTGTTTCCTGTTTCCCAGCCAAGTGGCCGCCCTATTCTCTTTTAGTATCTAAGATTTCAAATGCATGAAATTAAAATAGGAATAATCCCCTAACTTGTATTCGCACAAGTCGATTTTATTCTTTTTAATAAGCAGGTTGTAATATTTTTTGATTGTCAGACAAAGAAAATGATGTACATAGTAATTATTCTCGTTACCGATACCGAAAGATTCCAATTTTAATGGTTAAGTCTATGAAAATGATGCTTCAATTTTTCAAACTTGAGGTATTTTATATCAAATTATAGTTTAAAAAATAAATTAATTTCTTTACAGATTTTCGAGTGTTTCCTAAAGTTCAGAGCGAACGCTCTCTACCACCTTGGCTTTCCAGACTCCCCTACTGGAAATGTGACACGTTTCAGTCCTTACCTTGCGTTGGAGCATTCATCAAATGAAAGATTGAGCACCGGAAGTGGCGGTAGCAGCCCTCCACCTGCAAGTCCTGCTCCCCTGCAGCACATCTCCTGTCACATTACTCAAATATCTCTGGCACATGCTTGCAGAGCAGTTGTCTCCTGCATAAGACAGGAGAAGGATTGGAAAGTACTGCAGTTAATATTAAAGGAAATGCCTCAGGTGATGCAAAATCGTGCTCTTATTCTCTCGAGACAAAATGATATTCACGAACTGACAAGCGCGCTCTGCTCCATGGTGAGCGATAAAAGTTTGAGATTGCCAGAAAGTCTCAGCAATGTGCCTCTCAAGTTTACTGTTTCGGAATTTAAGACCCACGTATTTCCAGTTCTTGCTTCTCTAGCATCATACCATGCATATTTACAACCTAGTTTACAACAAAGACTGATTCAGTGTTTAGAAGTTGGTCTAACTGCTAGGTGTGCTAGCCAGTGTGTCACGAGTCTCACTACTTGCACTTTGGAGATGCGAGACGCTATGAATAAACTCTTCACAGAAGTTCTGCTCAACTTATCGAAAATTTCGGCCACTGTTCACATAGCTATTCCAATACTCGAATTTCTTTCGACCCTGACAAGGCTACCAAAGGTTTTTGCTAGTTTCATTGGAGATCAGTATATGTCTGTGTTTGCTATACTGTTGCCATACACGAATCCGTATAAATATAATCATTATACAGTTTCTCTGGCCCATCATGTAATTGCTGTGTGGTTCCTGAAATGTCGGCTTCCATTCCGCAGGGACTTTGTTAAATTTATTACGACGGGACTTAAATCTAATGTCTTGGCACCGTTTGAAGAGGGACATTTGATGAAGTCGGACTTCAATGTTGTAAATGAAGATTCATCTAATCGAAAGCGTAGTTCTAGTCTTACGGAGCAAGGTAGCAGAGGGCGAAGGGAGAGACCGATTTTGTCGAATCGAATAATGGGAGAGAACAGGGCTTTGGATTTAAAACCGCCTATCGACGAAGCGTTAATGGATTTTCACGCTGAGCTCACGGAGACGTGTATTGATCTCATGGCGAGGTACACTTTTTCGACTTACTCGGCTCGACCCAAGCGGTAAGTAAAGATTCCATGCGTTAGTTTAGGAAAGATGAGAAAATACAATAATAATTATATTAGTTAATTAGATGTAAACCTGTTTGCATTTGCTTTTTTTAGAGTTTCAAAATTTAAGAAAACTTTCTTCAGAAATTGTTATAAAACAGGGTGGTGATTTCACCTCAAAACCTGAAAAAAATTAGTCCGAGGAGAGGTCAGCAATAAACCTTGAGTAAGAGTTTTGCAGGCGTGAGATTAAATTTTTCAAACTCAAATTTTTCTTGTTTTTCTTATGATCAAATCACTGACATCAAAAAAAGGAAAATTGTGTCATAAAAAAATTGATTTCCTATTTTAATTCTGCACGCCAAGCGCTTCAATTTGAGTCGTTCACGAAGATATTCTGACTAAAAGAAAAACTTACAAAATATGGGTCTCCTCATTCCCCAATATCTTCATTCTTTGCTCATCCCCAATGATTGTTCGGTAGAAGTTTGGAATTAAAAGAAGAAGCAGACTTTTTCAAATGGTTCCTAGTATTCTTCTTCGCTAATGATTGGCCGCTTTATGGCGCGAATTCAGAAACCTCAAGGTCGTAGTTTGAATTGTTTTTCAAGCGTGTTTATAACCAGACAAACGTGTGGATGAGATAATAAGGGTTTTGTGAGAAACCCTTGAAAATCGTAAAATGACCTAGAATTTCTCAGATAAGCAGGAAACCAGAAAATCAATTTTTAAACGTTCCATCTTGCAATTCGAGAGCATTAAGAGCATAATTTATTATTTTTCAAGAATTTTAACAACTTTATCAGGGTACCGATTTGACCGTGAAACCGGTAAATGACCAGGAATTTTATTGACTGGGAAAGAACCGGGAAATGACCGGGGATTTAATTAAAAAACCGGTAATCTACTTGACTGCAACCTAGACTATCAAAAATTTTACCCAAAAAATACAAGAAATTACCGCTTTCTTTTTATGAATGAAAAAGAGATCTCATAATTTGATTTAAAGAATGTAACGTTCCTTTAATCTGATTCTCAAAATATCTAAATATATCTATACGTCATGGGAGGAAGAGTTTTTACTCATTTATCTGACTTGGGATAGGGAATTTCAGGAAATAATTATAGTTTTTATTTCAGGGCAGGAAGTTTCAGTAGAGGAATATATAATTTCACTTGGAACAGGAAATTTTTCACATGTAACGGGAACTTTTCAAACTAATTATGATTCGGATTTAGAGAGAGGAATATTAAAAATATCTGAATTATGATAGAAAGATTTTTTACATTGTTCATTGCAAATTTATCCTTTTTCAGTTAAAAAATCAACTCCTTTGTTTAAAATTCAAACATGTTTTTTGAAAATCAAAGTTTTTTGATAAAGTTGCAGTAATTCTAATCAAAATCCACCCATGGTAGAAATTGTTACTTCTTTGTTGAAAATCAATTCACCTTTTTTTGGTGGAAATTCAAGTATTCAGTTGAACATTGATTTTCAAATTTGGAAATTGATTGATTTCTTTCAAAATTTATGTACTTCGTAGGAAATTGTCCTTTTTTGTGGAAAATTATTCTTCATGGTTTTTAATTAATCTTTTTGCTTAAAATACATCTATTCTCGTTGAAGATTCACCATTATACCTGAAAATTCATCAATTTAGTTGAAAACCAATTACTTTACCTGGCAATTTAACTGTTTCATTCGTAGTGGAAAATTGATATATTCTAGTTCGAAGTTCGACAATTCGGTGAATATTTGTCTTTTTGGATCGAAAAAATTATTCCGTTGAAGCTTCACATATTTTGTTAAAAAATCGATTTCTAGGCATAAAATTATCTTTTTCTATGGAAGTTAATATTCTTCTTAAAAAATTCTTCTTTGTGGTTAACCATTCAAGTTACACAGTTAAACTTTTTTTATTTTAGTCGAACATTCATCTAGTTGAAAACTCTTATGTTTGGTTTAAAATGAATTTTTCATCTAATTCATCATTTTGTGTACAAATGTAATGAATTGCTTGGAAGTTACTTTTTTTGGTTAAAAGTTACTTTTTTTATAATTGATTCTTTTTAACTGAAAATTTAACTCATTCCAATTGAAAATTCCATAGTTTCAGTTAAAAACTCATTTGTTTAGTTAAACATCCATTTTTTTCAATTTCAAATTTGAGTATTCAAATTTTTGATGAAATAAGGTACTTCGGGTTTCGATCGTGTACAAACTACAAAAAGATTTGTCGACGTTTCGCGAACGTTACAGTTCGCATCTTCAGGACTGGCCTATTCAAATTTTTGTTGACACTTTATCTTTATCAGTAGAAGTCAATTTATCCGTTTGAGAACTCAACTTCTTCAGTTGAAGATTCTTTGCTTTTAAATTAGACTCTAATGCTTGGTTTAAAATGGTTTTTAATTTAATTAAAAATTTTACTCCTCTATTTTTGGTTGAAAATAATCATTTTTCGAGTTCGAAATTCTATTACTTTGTTGAAATATTGTATTTTTTCTTCGAAAATCTTCTTGTATGAATATTCACCTTCATGATTGAAATTAAAGTGCTCCAGTTAAATATTTATTTTTTCAATTAAATTCATCTTGGTTTTTGTTGAAAACTTGAATTTTCTTGTCAAAATATAAATACGTAACTTCTGGTTGACCGGGAATAATGAAAAACTTGACCGTGAAGAACCGGGAAATGACCGGGAATATGAAATCGTCCGCCGAATCGCCTCCCTGTTTATCTTTTATTAGTTTCCATGAGTTTTAAGAATTTTTTTAGTATAACACGCCATGCTTTAGGCTACTTAAGAGGATGGGCATGTGTGAACGTTCACTTATTGAAAATTTTATAAAGCTATTTTTAGGGAAGGAGAAGTGGAATCTCAAGCGGCTGTTTATGTGTAAATGTAATCACCTTTTTGAATGCAGAGATAGCAAAGAATATTTTGTCTATGTCGAGGTTGCTATACTATAATATCCTTGGGTTCACTGTCAAAAATAATCTCATTCATTGGTGTAGCTAGTCAGTCTTCGTGTAAGTGGCATTTTTTTTTCAAAGATGATGTGCTCCTCTTCATATTATTCAAGAATTCGACTCGCAAAGTAGTAATGCATTGAACGAGAGACATAGAAGAGTGATTTGCTGTCCAGGTGTCGTAATATCATTCCGCCTACTACTATAGGAAGTTCGCCGACAATGTCAATTTTTTTTAATGCCCATGAGAGAACGGATACCTTTTGAGCAAGGTTTATGAAAGCAAATCTCCTCTGTACCTAATATCCAGTCCTTACGTGTTCAATCAGCAAGTATGAACTTGGTCAGCAAATGATTGTTTGATGCATCCTAGGTTTCTCCTTCATGGCTATCGCTTTGCAACTCGTGTTGTCAGCTGATACGATAAGAAAGACAACATCTTCTGAAGCACTTGTACAAAGATTGGCTAACTCCATCAATTTCTAAGATAAACTTTACCAATAGCCTCAAAGATCCAGGTCAGCATTAGCCTTTGAGATGCTTGACACCTACTGCAACCTTGACATGGAAAAAATACCCTCGTTTAGTTAAATTGGCTCGGTTCTGATTTTTAGGTTGTCATTACACAAACTTCAAAGACGTGAGGATTTTTATATTCAGAGGTTCGGAGGTGTAGTTCTGCGTAGAAATTTTTTCCAACCTGTATATACAATACCATATTCACTTTAGTTATTAATTCATTGTTTCATGCACTCAATTTTTAACTTATTTTTCAAATTTTCAGAAACTATGTTTTCAAGTTATATTAGGTATATGAAGAAGACAATAAGCGGAAATATTCCTTATTCAAAAAACCTTCAATTTGATCTTTCAGACTTCCTACTGCTGATTTTTTGCTAAAAGAAGGTCAATCGATGACCTGGCTATTAGGACACAAGTTAATTACAGTAACAACTAGTGGCTGTAGCAACAAAGCAATGCGAGGAGGTCTTTGTGACAACTGCTGGGCCCTATGTAAGGCCACTCCACCAACACCGGAGCATTCAAAATCGAGTCAGTCTGGTTTATGGCGAGCGTCGAGCAGTGAAGGGTCCAAAGAAGATAAATTATCAAGGCAATCGTCGGCAGGACATGCTAGTTCGAACGCCAATACCGCCGCGAATTCTCCAACCGAGGAGTCGAAAAAGCCACTGGAGGAAACCGATTCCTTGAAACGGGAAGTTCCCACTGAAGTACCTGAGAAGGAACAGTCAGAACCTTCAAAACTGGAACTAATACTCAACAGCGAGAAGTCAGAGGAGTTTGATCCTTGTGCATGTTGGTGCCAAGGATGGGCAGAAATTTACATTAGAAGGCCGACTGGTGACATGTCCTGGAGTATGAGAATACAAAATTCTATGAACCTTGAAAACCCACAAGACTTTCCTGTTCACGATATCACGTCACTGTATATGCCTACGAGCGATATGACTTTCCAAAGAACCCAGGACATCACCTCAGAGTTGTCGGGTGACGAATTAGAGGTAATTATTATAATTTCCAAATTGATATTATGTAAGAATTCATTCAGAATATTTTACATTTGTTCATTCTTTATTTCCATCTTAGGCCTCTTCGACATTTTGAAAATTTTAGTTGAATTTTATTTTTTTGTATGGCACTGTACGACATTCCTTACTGCTATAAACTCTTTGAAGAAGAATCTTTCGATTCCATTCAATTTTAAATCAACAGTTATATTTAGAGGCATTCAAAAGTGAGGAACGTAAAATTGCAAGCAACTAAACTTGGATGATCATACGATAAAACACTGAAAATGGTTTCGTTACGAATTCAAAACTTTTGAAACTTAACAGTATCACAATGTACCATGGCCTACGTATTTCCCATTGGTTTTTAGTCGCTGCATCCGAATCCAAAATATTTCTATCACGTTCATTTTCTATGGAAATGAAGTTAATTCTCATTTCTTTGAAACAACAAACGGTGCGAATCATACATTCTTGCTGTGCGCAGAAAGTTTAGCTTTTAATTTAAGCTCTAGAAGAATTTTTTAATATGTGAAGTTCACGCCCTATGTTGTTATGACAAATAGACACAAATTCAGTTTTCTCGAAAAATTGACGTGATATAAGGATTTTTCTTCCAGATTGGGATGCAGCATCCAAAAATGGTAACAAAATAACAAAATAGAAATAGATTTAGGTTCCTTTATTTATACTGTGTATTTCTGAAGAAATACATTTTGTGAAATTTGGCGTGACTTTTATGAAAGTATTCTAGTCGATTTGAAGCTTATGTAGACTAAACGCGTATTAAGTTTAATGTTGAAAAAATTTTATTACATTATTTTGCTACAATTTTTTTGAAATGAATGACACCATTGACTTTATCTTTTATCTTAGAAGTAAGCCTGGTGCCTGATATTATTGATTAGGGCTCTCCTAGAATAAAATTATAATCACCAACTGAGATCAAAGTAATTACCCATGCTTCATGTTCATGGCGAAAACTTTAAAATTGCATCACTGAAAGCTATTGAAATGTTTATGTATATAAGAAATAATTCTTTGAGTATATTTTTCTTGTCTTCGTAGCAAGACATTCCAGATGCGGTCACCGATCCATCTCAAAGTGAACAGCAAAACAATTCTATGAAGTCCATCACATCTTCTTCAATTTCTTCGGGGCCGATAGCCATTCCGGGATCGCCTGCTCGTCCTAGTCCGACAAGGCAAAGTTCTCGCGATAGCCTCGAAAGTCTAGAGGAAGGTGAAGAAGGTATTTTTCTAGTTCTCTTGTTCTTAAGATATTTGAGGTTCTTTGAATTGTTCAATTATTCATTATAATTAATTGACAGACGGGCGCCGATCGCGGAACCCTGTTCGGAGATCTAACTCTAGTCCCGAAATGAGCGCAAACTGGAAGAATCCCTTCCTTAACAAAGAAAAACTCAATCTCCAACAAGCTGAAAGAGACGCAAATTCTAGTGACTTTGATGTAAAACTGGATGCAGAGTTGAAAAAGCATGCCAAAAATGCATATACTAAAGACATGAGGTATCCTAATTGCAAATCACATAAATAATGAGTTATTGAGCGATAATATTGCAGATGAATATTTGAGCGCAACAATGTATTTAAAGCATTGCTTTTGTTTTAGAGTAAGCTGTGAAGCCATCCCGGAGGAAATGGCTGGAATGGGAACGACGCCTCCGTCAAGTGAAAATACAAGCGAGCATCCTGCAGGTTTGCTTTCCCAACGCTCGTACCCTGGAGCTTCACAAACAACTCAAACGACAACAACTACAAGTAATACTGTGCCGCCTTCGCCGACGACAGCACAGGTTTTTTAAAAATATTTTATTGTTTGATTCACAGTCCGATCCCTATTTCTTCTATTGTGTCCATTTTTGATAGAACTTCAAACTAAAATATTCAACTTTTCAAATTATTTTACATAATAGGGAAACTAATAGGGGTTTCGCTCAGACTTAACTGTTCAAAAATTATTTGATCTAAAAGTACAGAACTACCTTTTAATTTATTAATCAAGAACGAATTCGAGATTGCAATATCAGTTTACATTTGAACCCAATCAAAACTTCAAAGAACTAAAATTTCAAATTAAACTGGAATGCAGTGTTTTTTTCCTTAATCAAATATTACTATTTCAAAAAGTTGCAAGTAGCCAAATGAGACAAATTTGAATTTGGGGATTGGAGAAAGAAAAAAAAATGTAAAACAGATTGAAGTGGACTAAACGATTTCTAGGAAGAATGCTATAACTTGAAATGCTTCTAAGAGAAAATATTCTAGAATTCTGATAACTCGAATTTAATTATAAGCAACTGCTTGTCTGATTGAAATTTTCAAGCATCTAGATTTAAGTCCTTTTCGTAAATTAAAGTTCAAGAATTCCTGCTTTCCGAAATTGAGCTGCCGGAAAAAAGAAGCGCACGTAAAATTATTTTCCTGTGAGTCGAGTGGCCCCTGGCCATTTTGAAATGAGGTTAGAAATTTTTTTTTTTTAAAGTATATTCCAAAACAAAATATCAATGCGCAATTTTTATCATAATATCTTCCGGAGAATTCGTTATAAAAATGCGTTTTTTTTCAGCGCAAATGATAATTTGAAAGTCTGTTTTTTTCTAAATTTGGAACATTGAGATTTCACTCATTACTTTGATTACTTTCATTATTCAATATTATTCACTTATTTATCTATTCCTAATACCCTGATGTTACCTGATTACTCAATTCGTTTTCATCATTGGCGCCGGTGAACTACATTAGGAATATCAGTCGCTAGCGACTTAAGACATTAACAATTGTTAGGTGTTAATTTTATTGAGCTTACACTTTCTGGAAAACTTCTTTGTATTTTCGTGAACAAATTTGTAGCTAAAAGTTAGTTTTTAAATACTATTAACACGTAATTTTCTTTTTCGATTGATTGACTCAACTGATTCTTGTAAATATGTATTTTGAATACAGTAAAAGATACAAACTATTTTCTCTAAAGAAATATATGCGCAATGAAATTTTGTATCGGGATAAGCTAAAAAGACTAAGTTCCGAAACCTCATTTTCATATGGCCAAATGCCACCCTACTCCTAGGAAAATATACTTGCGTGCCCTTCTTTGATCCAGCAGCTCGATTCGAAGACTTTTATATTTTGAGGTTTACAGAAATGTAACGTTTTGAATAAAAGTTAGAAGAATTGAATACTTCCTATATTTCCAGATATTTAGAGCCTTTTGAAAAAGCCTTTTCTATTTTTCCTATTTCCCAACAATAAGGACGTTGAAGTTCGATATTTTTCTATTCTTTAATCTTGATTGTTGGTTTTACTGTAGGGAATAGCTGAGCGATTTTTTTTTCAGGCGCCGACAAATTTTTTGACAGCACAGACTCGAGCTTCCTTAATTCAAGGTCCAGTTGCAAAAGCACCGCAGTCTCCGACTCAGGTTTATTCCCGTTTATCAGGCTTAGATCTGAGCCAACGACAAATTGATTCTAAACCACCCATTGGCAGAAATCTTATGATTGAAAAGGTATTGTTTTAATGAATTCTTCGTTTTTTTATGATTTGACAATGATTTATTAGCCAGGTTCATTTATTCTCATTCTACAGTTGAAGTGAAGTAACAATAAATTGTATTATGTTTTTATTTGGTTCTCCACAAAAGCTAAAAGACGATAGATCAGACCCGTCAACATTGCCTCCTTTGGCTTTCCGAGACAGAGGCCATACGATCTCTGTAATGAGTCCGGTAAAGGGTTCACGCGGTGAATGGGATAGTATACGGAGGGGAAATTCACCAAGAGTTAAAGAGCCGCCGAGAAATGGAATCAATCCTAGGTATGGAACTTTCGATATGGGTATAATAGATCTTTTCATAATAGAAAAAGAAAACAATTCTCTCCCCATTTTATTTTGTAATTGGCTTACTTAACGGAAACATTTCTTTTTTATTCGGAAATAATTCGAGGCGTTTGCTTTGAAGAAAAAAAAATTTGCGCCTGAAACATTTATGTAAGAATGATAATACTGGGTCAATTTTTATAGATTGATTTTATATGAACCGAAATGTTCCGTAATTGGATTGTGAACTAAAATAAAAATACTTCATTCAAGCATTAATTATAATTTTTTGTGGAAAGCATGCAATATTATGTTATTTATCTTAATATGTTAAATTTTCGCGCCCTTTAGAAATTATAAATGAATGGCACTGAGTTGAACGAGAATATTGTTAAAATTAACCGGTAGAAATATGGGAAAAAACCAGGAACTGAAAATTGTCCATGGAGTCGACACGCTACTTTTTATTTGATATTTCTCTAACTGCTTACACTTGGAATACTAGGAATTTTGAAATTTGGAAATGTAATGCTATGTACGGTCAAAAATTGTGGATTTTTAAATTTTTGAAGAGACTCCTTGATTTAGAATTTTTTTATCCAAAGAGATTCTGCATTTTTTAGACAGCATACACATTTTGTGTATCCTGAAAATGTACTATCTAGGCAAATTTAAATCCTATATTTATTTATTTTTTGTAATTGGTGTTAAGATGAGTTTAATTTTCTACAGCTTCGTCTTCCTACAACTGTATCACAAGGCTCACTTTGGAACCGAGAAACCACTGCTCGTACCTTCGTCCATGAAAAGAACCATTGCTATTCTAGACAAAATTCATCCATATGAAACTCACAAAATAGGAGTTTTGTATATAGGGCCGGGTCAGGTTTCAAATGAAGTTGAAATTCTAGCCAATGAACATGGCTCGACGAGGTATACGGAATTTTTACAGAGACTTGGTACGCTTGTCAGATTAAAAGACGTGGACGAAACATCTGTCTTTCTTGGCGGACTTGATCGTTTTGGAGAAAATGGCAACTTTACATACATCTGGCAGGATGATGTTACACAGGTTTGTGAAGAAAATTTTGTTTGAAAAGTTTCTAATAAGAATGATTAGTTCGAATAATGTTAAGAAACAAGTTATTAGTTACAGCTAGACTTATTTTATGAAATAACTGTGCTCCATTCGCTATGTAAGCAACTAGAAGAGTAATTATTTGTTAAATTTATTATTTCTTTTAGGTTGTTTTTCATGTTGCCACGTTAATGCCAAATAAACCGGGTGATCCGAAATGCACTTCTAAGAAGCAGCATATAGGAAATAATTATGTTAGCATCGTTTATAATGAAAGTGGAGAACCTTATAATATACAAACTGTCAAGGTATGAAATCTTAACTTAAATAAATTCATTATTTAACTTTAAATATGTAAGAATATAAGAATAGTTGAAAATAAAATAAATGGCGCCTATCAAGTATAAAGGCTTTCGAAATTATATGTTGGGTACTATCTTCCTCCAGATGTGTAGCCTAACAGTTTTTTGGCATTTTTTGAATTATTATTATTATGATTATTATTATAAAGGTTTGTAATTCCTTCAATGTAATTCTATTTCCTATTTTATTCTTATTTGAACAGGGTCAATTTAACTATGCCTGTGTAGTTATTCAACCACTAGATCATGGTACAAATCAAGTGACGGTCCAAGCGAGGGAGGAACTCGCAGAGCACATTGGACACAGTGAACCAAAAATAATCTCTGATCAAAACCTGGCAATCCTTACTAGGCAATTAGCTCTGCACGCAAATGTACGTTCAGTGTTTTTCAATCAAATTTTTTAGTTATTTCAACTAATTGCAATTTTATTGCAGCTCGCTTCAATGGTTTCCTCTTCCTTGAAACATCAAGGTCAAGGACCCTATGCGTCGAATTGGTTGGAACGATTGCGAAACATAAAACGTTTAAGGAAGAAACTTCTGCAAGAATCGAACGCTAATTCCAAGGAAGCACCTCCTGACGAGACGCCATCAAATTCAAACAAGCGAGTTCATGTGGACGATTTCACGGTATATACTACCTAATATGTGATTATACTTGTGAAGAATATATAGACATTGTATTGTATAGAGCGCCTCGAAATTTCAAATTTCTTTTCTACAAAGTTTGTATTATGTAAATTGGTAAATAGGCGCTTCCATTGAGAATGTCATTTTTTGTTTACTCAACGTTTTCAGCTAATTTTATGTATAATATGCCGGTTGAAATACATGAAAATGTATTTCAAACCTCCCGGGTAAGTAAGACCAATAATAGCAAAGTATGTCTCATTGTCTTCATTTTATTTTCATATTATTGTACCTTTCGTATCTAAATTTGAAGCTTCACACGCATGTGATTAGGAATGCACGCACAGATTTTTAACCGAGTAAAGTTTATCTTTTTAATGTCGAGTAACGCCTGATAAATACCACGCGTGAATTTCGGGACGCTCTGTGTTACATCAACTCGTTACTATCTATTAAATTTTTTTCCTTTAACATGTCTTTTTTGTACACAATGAATATTATCCTATAATTTGTTAGCAATACAGTGAGAATAAAGAAATTGTGAAATCCTCCTCAGTCCTTTCCGATCCATGCTGAACACACTTTTCAATCCAAGTGCCTAATCTGAATGAATCCGAAGCTAATCGTGAAAGACTTTTCAATCCTTTCGAATCCGTAGTTTCCTTTGAAATTTATTCCGAATCAATCGGACTCCAATCTGAGGAAAACTTTCCATTCTTCTTAATCCGGTGTTTGATCAAGATAGATCCGAAACTGATGCCGAGCAAGTTTCAATCCTTTCCCATTCATGCGCCTAGTCCGATTAAAACCGACCCAACTTGCAGTAGTTTTCCTTGCATCAACACAAACTCCCATCTGAATGAATTCAATACATCAATTTAACCCATTCAATCATTTTCATTACGGACGTCCAGTTCAAAAGAATATGGGGAAGATCTTTTAATCCTTTTTAATTTGTGCGTTAACACCAACTTCTATCGGAATGAATTCAAACCCACTATTCATTCCATTCAAATTTGTGCCCGTAATCTGAACTTAATAAAAACTACCTTTAAATTCTTTACAATCCATGTTTTTAATCCATGGCTCAAAATTATTATTTGTTCAGGATAAATCCAAAGCTGATATCAAGCAAATTTCAATCCTTTCCTATTCTTGATTAAAAACTTTAATACGGCTCAATCCAAAACCACCTTTCAATCCGTCCGTCTATTCCGATTAAAACTGTCTCAACTTCCAGTTTTTTTCCCGATCGTCAACATCAACTCCAATCCGAATGAATTCAAACTTACTAATTAAGACCATTTAATCATTCCGTACGTCAAATTCAAATCCAGAGCTAATCCAAGAAGATTTTTCAATCCTTTTTAATACGCGCGTAAACGTCAACTTCAATCTGAATGAATTGAAACCCCCCATTTATTCCATATAAAATTGTGCCCGTAATTTGAATGTAATTGAAACCACCTTTCAATTCTGCTAAATCCATGCATTTAATCCAGATGGCTCAAAACTTTTATTTGATTGGGATAAATCAGAAGCTAATGTGTGGCATGTTTCATTTCTTTTATATTCCTAATTTACAACTTTAATTCGGATCAATCCAAAACCACCTCTTAATCCGTCCGTCTAGTCCGATTATAACCGACCCAACAATCAATTTTTCTCCTTGCGTCAGCACAAAACTCCGATCTGAAATTCCGTACTTCCAAATCGAATAAATCCAAGACTAATCCGGAAAGCTTTTCCAATACTTTCTAATGCATGCGTAAACGCAAATTTCAATCCGAATGAATTCAAACCCACCTTCTATTCTATTTAAATGTTTGCCCGTAATATGAATTGAATCAAGAGCACCTTCCAATTCTTTAAAACCCATGTACATATTTAATCCGTTGAGCTCGAAGTCATAATTTTTCCAAATCCCGAAAGTATATTCATGGTGTTGATTCAGGGTGGTCAAAGGCATTTCCCTTCTAATGTGCCTTGAGATTTTTGTCAGTTTTTGCGTATCTCTCACCATTCTCAAGGAAACTTGAAACATTTGTTCTTTTGTTGAATTTTTGAAGTCTTTTCGCGCGGAGGCATCCTTCTCTGCATATTCTGATGGTGTTTCTCTAAAACAAACTTCTAATCGATGCAGAGGGGATTTTAGCCATTTCGAAGACGATTTTGATTTCTTCATTCCTTGTCAAAAAGTTGGTATTGGGCATAATGAAATGTATAAATCAATGTATGTACATATGAGTGTAATATAATAAACATTTTCAAACATACATACATTCTGTATAAATGATCAACAACAAAGAAATGGTACCTGGGTAACATAAAATTATTTATGCAATACGAGTAAATGGTCTTTGGGCAGCAAAATAGGTCTTTGTTGGTGGTGGGGTACTTTACCGGCTACTGACGGTAAAGTGCACTTGACAGATTATGCGCAGGCTTTTTTTGTACTTCACTCCACGCTCACTGTTCTGCACGGTACTTGTCCCTAAAAGTTTAAACTAACGTAAGGTGTCAAGAAAGTTCGAAAAACATACTTAAGTACATCAGATATCGTGTGCCACGCAGTGTAGTCTTTTTACGGCCTCTGATAAAATAATATAGGGCAAAATCTATTAGATTGAGTATTCGTCACAATATAGGTCCTTTTTGAGCGCATAATATCGTGTAACTTCAATTTTACCGCATGATTCATGCGTAATTTCTACTTATTCATAGAAGAATTTCCATATTATTAGAAAACAAGTTTTTCTTCATCAAAAATTTTCTCGGAACTTTTTTATCATAAACGATTTTTTCGGGCAGTGTTTAATTTTTCTGTTACAGAAAATCACATCTTCGAAAATTTACGTAAGACTATGAAATAGACAATGCAGTTCCATTAATGAAATTAAATTCGCGAAGTAAATCCTCGGATGCAACATTTTCTAATTCTATTATGACTAGTTCTGTAATTTCTATTGATAAAGTCGATAATTCAGATTATTAATATTGAATTATGTAGAAAAGTGAATTGCAGGAATTTTCCTGGGCAGAATCGAAAAGTATAATAGGTCATTTGGGAGAGAACTTAGCTTCACATAAGGTGCTGAAATGGAAAGTTTGATTTTTTTATCAACTTCAGGAATACAAAATACTCCGTTCTGACAAATAAAGTAAGTTGTCCCCCCCCCCCCCCCCTGCCCCCAAGAAATCCCTACAAATTCACAAAATCAGTTCTCATTTTTTCTGAAAAAATTAATTTATGTATCTGTAGTTTAGAATGCATTTCAATGAGGACTCGTCTTCGGCTTCTCTGTACAGATCCAGGAGTAAAAATGTCTCCAGAAATCGTACTTTACCTCTTGAAGGAAACTCTAGTCGAAAACATGCGTTTTTTGCCCGAAGAAGTACTCATGTTATGCAAAGGCGGATCCAGAAGTAAACTGCTCCATACTGACGAGCACTATAAATTCCGTGAGCGGAATAATTTTATCATCCTCCATTTTTTGTAAGGCACAATATTCTGTACCTTCTGCAATGTAACCCCACTTTTCGGCATAGGCTCCTTTTATATATATAAATATATAAAATGAGTAAAAAAATATTTCCATAATAATGTTACCTAAGACATTATCATAATGAAAAAAACACACACACTTTTTACCTGAAAGTTTCATAAAAACTAAATCGTTTCATTAAAATTTCACATTATTTGAAATTATCTATGCTGATTGAATTTTAAAAATGCTTATAAACACATAATTTACCAATTTCCAAACTGAGTCACCTCATAATAACTTTTGATGAAATTATAATATTTTTCATGTTTAAGTTTCGGGAAACTTTGAACTTTCTAATTTCTTCCTCATATTACGAATTTAAACTTACCTATATCTTTACTCCTCAAAACCTTTTCATACATTTTTCAAACAAGCACTGGAAATTCAAAATACTGTGTATATATTTATTTCGTGGATCTTTCGTATGATGATCATCATCAACAAAAGAACATAACCTCTCTAACTTGCGTCAATTTGACAAACTTTCTCACTCGCACACTTCAGGAGTGTAAGAATGAGGGCACATATCGTGATGAGTTTCGCTGCACTCTCATTTGTGCTTTTAATTTGTAATTAACTTTTGAATTTCGCAGAACATTAGAGCATTGGGAGAAATTATTTTGCTTCGAAATTGGCCCAAGAAACTTTTATGTCTATAAAATACATACGACATAAAACCCTATACAAAATATCTTTGATACAAGTGACGTGACCGCTTGCCGTTTCCCGATATTTTTGAAGCCTGTGTGGTTGCTTTAATATTTATACCAGACGTCAGCGTCTCATTGGATGGTGAAACCACGTAAAAAGTTTTTAAATTTCATATAAAAGTGCTTGTTCTTATACAGTATCTTATAACCTTAATGTATAATGAGTATATTCGCGTAGGGTATCATAACCTGAAACCACTATTGTTTTTTCAAATGAATTTTTACGATCGCAAGTTGTATAAGATAATAAGCAAGTAATAGGTACAATCACATCCAGCCAACATGATTTTAATGAAGTTTAGGATTTTAGTTTTTACCCTTTTATTAATAAATTCCGTTGCTGGCGGACCCGAAGAAGAAGAGGGGGTTAAATATGCAAACAAATGCGAAGGTGAGTCTATTGTTTTTATTGTTATGTTTGCATATTAATTTTTATTTCATTTCATTAGCTTTATTTGCATTCTCTGCATTCACTTAACCTATAATTGAATTCTCTCCTAAACTGATTGTGTAGAAACTATTCAGACTAGTAGTATAGAAAAGTAATATATCAAAAATGACATTCGAATACCGAAAAAAGTATGTATTTTTATGTCCTTATATGTACAATTTGCATAATATATTTATAGATTGCTTATTTGAATCCCAAAAATCCCTACATACTTATATACTCAGGGATTATTTAATTACACAAGAGAATATTTTACCTGTCTTTATTCTCTTCTCAATATCGAATTAATTTCATTATATTCCAAGCATTACATTTTTAATGAAGCCATATAATATCATTAGACGTTGAACTTGTCAAAAATAAGAGAGAAGCCATAATACAATACAAAATTTTAAAGGGTTATTATTGATTTTTTCAGTTTGTAAAGTTGTTGCTACGGAATTAGAAGCACGTCTTGATGAAACGGGAAAAACGCATGATGTTTTGGAAATAGGCTATTCCATTGATGACATCGTTCCCAAAAAGAAAAAGAAATATGCAAAATCGTAAGATTGTGCCCTTATGTACAAGTAGTTAAGTTAAAAATCTTATTATACTATTTATCCAAATTGTAAAACAATTTTGTCATTTCAGGGAACTCCGTCTTGTCGAATCTTTGGATCAATTATGTGAAAGAGTTCTAGAATACAACATTCACAAAGAGCGCAGCGATAGCAATCGGTTTGCTAAAGGCATGAGCCAAACGTTCAAAACACTTCACGGTCTTGTGTATGGTAACATTTTATTGCTCTAATTACAATTGTGCTTGAAATAATTTTACAAATTTACAACCTCATGATTTCAGCGACAAAGGCGTGAAAGTTGAATTAGGAATTCCCTATGAGTTATGGGACAATCCTTCTGTCGAAATCACTGAATTAAAATCGCAATGCGAGGAGTTATTAGAGACTTACGAATCCGATATCGAGGACTGGTATTTCAATTCCCAAGGAAAAGTCCCTCTCACTAGGTAATGCAAGATTTTACTGCCTTATTTCCAAAGAATCACATTTAAAATATGAGAATTTAGGATTTTTTATAATTTTGGTGGTACTAATAATTTACTTCATAAGAATTCGAGAGTATAATCTGAGCTATTATTCTAGGCATTTGTGTTCTGAGAGGGCTCTGAAGGGAAAAGATGATTCATGTCTGAAAGAAAAAGGAGACAATGGTCAAATTGAAGATAAAAAGAGCAAGCGGAAAACAAAAAAAAACTTGAGTAAAACTGAAGATCCTGAGGAACCAAAGAACGCTAGGGAAGATTTGTGATTTTTTGTAATAAATTGAGATGCAAATGACTCTTTTTTCCTAAGTGTAAGAATCTCCGTGATATTTATTCAATTTTTTACTTCATTTCTCTCTAAAATCGTGCCATAATTTCGAATAAAGCCTTTACATTATAAAAAAAGTGCTTTGTTTACTCTGATAAGATTCAGGAAAAATGTCTTAGGATCCTTACAGTGAATCCTTTGGCACATCACAAGTCCATATGTATGTGAATGATACCAAAAGCTTTAAGATCATCTCCGTAATTGTGACGCTAGAAGTTAATTTCGAAAACAGACATGAGTAAACCAAAAATGTGTTAAATCCACTTGAAATAATTTCTCAATATTCAAGGATATATTTTCGCTGAACAACCATAAAATAAAATGGAATGGGCTTTGTATTGTAATCAGAATCAGGGTGTTAAATGCATGAAATGCAAAAAAAAACCTTTCCAATTTAATACTATGTTAACTGCCTTTTAGAGAGTACTTGACGCCTTTTTGGATATTTTTTCGTGTCCATTCTTTAGGAAGATAATGCAAAAAAGTTCAATTTGTTAGGTTCTGATAAATGATGGGTGACGCCTGAAATAAAGGACAGTCTTTAATCTTTCGAGAATTTGGCTACCACCACGGATTAATGATAAAATTTTTTTGAGACATCCCGGACATTCTACGGAAGACTTGGAACGTTATGACTGTTCCCAATACCTCCTTGAAGATCGAAAAAAGCACTTCATTTTACAGAACTTTGTCAGTCTTTGCTACGCCATACCTTACCTTATTAACAGACGTTGAAACGGAACAGAACAGCTTTTTTCGCCAACTTGATAACTTTTGATAATATTCGGAACATGTACAGGATGATTCATTATCTCAATGTTTTCAAATAAAGTTTTATTCATCACACATTTTAAAATAGCCTGACAGCAGTCGGAACAAAAAAAAAAGGTTTTTGTATTAATACCAATCGATTTATCACACTTGTAGGTTACTTCCAGTTCCTCAATTGAAGTGATGCTCTGAAGTATGCAACCTTGTAAAAAAATATTAACAGATGTCTATATTGAGGAAAAAATGTCAACATTCTTGGTACTAATTTCTATTTTTACAAATTGGAAAACCTGCAGTGGAGTGTTTTTAATAGGCACGCGATTACCGGAAGGTCAATTTCCTTGGCTCATACAGTTTAAAACCATTGCTCCTTGCGGTGGCGTTTTAGTATCTCCTGATTGGGTACTCACTGCAGCACAATGTGTTCAAACTGATCGACAAGTGATTATATTATTCTATACGATTGATATTTTGTTTCATTACTCCAATTCTCAATATTGAGTGTTCGTGAAGAGAAGGTTCGTCGTGAAGGACACAGATTTTCTTGAACAAAGCAGCAAAGTACTTTTTGAAATTACGTTTTGTAAAATGTAACGTAGTGCTTCCGAACACGGGCAATATTAGTCCTCTGATTCACATAAAAATATTTGACCTAATTTTATCAAGTAATATCGAATAGAATTTATTCATTCTAGTCAATTTCGCTCCAAGCTGTTGGATTAAACGGAACTGGACCTCTCCAAGTAATAAGAGTATTGCATGCATACATTCATCCCGATTATAAAGTTCAGTTTCATGACCACGACCACAATATCGCTCTAATCAAATTAGCGAAACCCTTTGACTTGTGCGATTCGAAAGTGCGTTTCATGGATATAGCGCCTATTACACTTGATGACAAATACAAATCCTGTTTAATATTTGGCTGGCAGAGCTATGTGGGGCCATCTTCTAAAGTGTTTGCTAAACCGATCCAGTATAGTCAAGTAGTACTGGATGCGTGGAAATATTGTATTAACATGCACAAGGGAAACGCAAGTTTATCCAACGTTTTTTGTACAATGGTTGAGGCTGAAGGAGAGATGATGGCATGTTCTGGAAATCCTGGAACGCCGGTTGTATGTGAGGATCAACACCAAAGAATGGTTTTGCTGGGAATCGCATCCTGGTCAAAGTTTTCATTGGACTGCGGTGGACTGCCTTCATATCTTAGTGTTATTAGATTCAGGTAGATCACTCAAAAATTTTCGGTATCAAATCGAAATGAGACATAGATTTTCAAATTCCTGATGAAAAGTCTCACACATAAAAATGCATGGGAACTCAAGTATGGGAATCTAAATCCATTCCCATTTCAAGGATCAATAAATATCAATACTTTTATATAGCTTCATAATAAGTGCTTATATCACTTTACCTTCATGAAGTCGCAGAGGCCGTTGAAAAAATACGTAACGTTTTTCCGATAATTTTGACCCCTCTTGCACCCCGTTATTTTTATTCTCTAGAAAGTACAAGCATCTTTACCATGGTTGTAATTCTACAGTCCCCCCCCCCCCCAGCGTATCCTATGGGGATACGAAATGCGAGATATGGCTTTATAAGTCCGTAAAAATCCCTCTTTGAACTGCAGTATAAGGTTTCGAGACTCGGGATAAATTTCTTCATTCAAGGCGTCACTGAAATTTGAGAAAAAAATCCCGATATTTTCCCAGTTTGCAGAAAAAATTTAAATTCATGATTACGGGGGACATGTTTTGACGGTATTGAAACATTAGGAAATAAACCTTAATTATGGTCTGGAACTTTCTTTCGATATTATTGATTCCTGCGATCAAGATTTTTTAATTATGAATATTGTTATGAACAAGTTTACAACCATCGGACATTAAATGATATCTCATTTATCAATTTTCCTATTTAAAGTAAGACAACTGAACTACAAATTGAAGCATTTATTTCTCCTGAATTCGAAGCAATTAGAATTTCAAGTAGACGTTTCAAATTTATCAATATAAGGATCAAGCCTTCCAATTTGAATAAGTTCAATTCTAAAAGATGCGTTCTCTGAGTCACCTGATGAAGGTTCGAAATAAATACACATATCATTGTCTTTAGTAAGGTTCGCACTTCTTAATAAAAATAAATTATTTAGATAAATTGTTGAACTGTAACTCGCGTGCCGAAGTTCCTGAAACATCGAAAGTTTCAAAACAAAAAAAATATTTTGTAAAATAAAGCATGAGAATGTTATTTTAACATTCCACAATGATATACCATTTGAACCTTAAATCATAGAACTATGTCAGTAATTACATTTTGATCTTGAATATTTTATACTCTCGCAGATCGTGGATATATAAGTTGATAATCCGCGTGAAAGAACTAGAGGACCGGCAAAAATCTCAGATTAGGAGTTCAGATTGCAAGAACAAAGCGCAAGGCGGTATTTACGTGGATCAATTTCAGAACAACACACAACTATTAGAATCCAACAAATCACATCACCCTAATGATGTTTCAGAATTACTAGAGAAGGCCCGGAAATTTAATCTTATGTTAGAATTAGAAAGTTATTTTTCTGAACAAGACGCAGATCAATCAATAATTTCACCTACCCCAATAAATGAGACAATCGATAATGTTGACGATTATGCAATGCTTTTGAATAACAAAGATGAGAGCTTCGTTGGAAACACAAAGGAACGAGAAAAAAATCCTCATCAGTTTCAAGAAACTGGCCCAAATAGAGACGTTGCGGAAACAGTAGCTAGTTCGTCAGAGGCCAGTGAATTAAGTTATGGAAAGAAACCTTCCTTGACAGGAATAAAGGGAGAAGAGCATACTGACGAATCGGAGAATCTAGATGACTTAGAGGTTATTTTTCCATTTCCTTTCGAGAAATATCGTTCAAATGCTTTCGTAAATCCTCTTCTTTCGAAATTGATTTTAATATTTAATCTATCATTTTTATATATTTTATGCAAATAGGCTGATTGTAAAACGATCTTGAAGATAAAACGATATCATCTGGATTAGGAAGTTTTATTTACAAATTAAAATAATATCTAATTCAACAATTCTAAATATTCATTCATCTTCCGTCTTCTTTTTTTCGCCTTTTACCCATGGTTGTTTACCACGAAGGATCCTTAGTCGCTTATATTCTTCTTTGAAATCTTGATGCTCATCTCTGAAGAGACCGTACCATCGTAGATTTTTCATTAACAAATGAGTTTCTCTGAGACGTGGATAATATTCAACGATCTCTGGCCTTTTATTCACTGGCTTTTCACTGAATAATTTGACTACTTTCATAGAAGGTTTTGGTGTTTCTCTTACTACTTCTCCGAAAATCCGGTTACTCAAGCGATTCATACGCATTGCGTATTTTGTTTTAACGTTCAGTAGATTCACGTATTTACTCATTCTGAAGAAAATAGATTGCTCTGTAAACAAATAAAGTTCTTTTTTTCATACATATTTTGTATTCAAAATTAATCTTTATTTATGGAATAATCATTAAAGTTGAATTTCACAATTCATTTCGGAATTTAATGGGCATGGCGATTACTCGGTATTGACAACTTCGAAATCAACCGAGTGACCCCCAGCAAAAGTAACCAATCAGAAACTTGGATTCATTATGGTTAGAGAACACATGATTTTGACGAGTTTTTCACAATACTCACAATATAGGTCTAGTTTGGAAAATCCCATGTGTAAAAAAAGTTTCACAATATGTACGTTCGAAAAAAAATTATTTGATGACATCCTACAATTTCTTTAAAGTTTTAATCAAAAAATGAATAAAGTCATTTATAACCTTCGAACTTAACATTAAGATATTGGGAGTATCAGAATATTAGATAGGAGTCATGAATATTAATTTCTCAATACATACAAGCAATTCTGAAATATGAACTGCATTTCATCTGAACGATTTCTTCAAGTTTTCAAGGTTTCTAAACGTGGACAAATCGCTTAGGAGACCAGACGTTTTGCCTTATTTTGAATTACATGAAAAAAATGTGCCTACCATGAAACAGCTTCAAATTCAAAACGATAAAAAGAAATGTGATCAAACCATCAAACTATATTCAAAAAAAATATATTGGTTGACAATGATTTACCAACTTCTGTATTTAAATGCTTTCAAATGGAGCAATTTGTAGGTCATGGAAAATCTTCAAAATTCTATATTGAACTTTTGATAAATTGAACTATTCTTGAAATGTTAAAGATGAATTCATTTTTAAACGAGGAGCATTAGAACTTGAAGAACATTACCCCTAGTGTCAGAAAGCAGCAAAGTTGTATAATCTTAAATGAAGATTGCAAATTGAAAGCATCCTCTTTTCAACTTTCATTAGTGTTTTGAAGTTCGGAATTCCACATTGAAATTTCCAAAATAAAATAAAATTCTAAAAGCTCTTAAAATAAAATGATAAGATATAGATGCGCTGGAAACAAATGATTTATAGTTTAAATGTTTCAAAAGTAACATTTCCAACTGAAGTGTTCGATATGAAATATTTGTAAATTTTTGGACTTATTTGTTTAATTTGATATCCCTCGACATGAAATATATCTACTTATAAACTCAATGTGAAGTTTTATAATCTGAATGATGATAATTCTCGATAATTACTTTCAAATTAAAACATTTTGTATTTGGAAACTGAGAAAGCGGAATATCTTGAGCTATAAAATTAGAATTTTTACAACGAAATATAGGGATTCAACGGCACATATCAGAACCATACTGTTACGTGCCTAATTTTTCTATACAAACTATAAATACGTCTCAAAATAACTACATATATCAAAATGTAGCACTTCAGGATACACAAGTCACGGAATGCCCCTAATCTACTCATGTAAACTTATTATAACTAAATGATTTCATTATATAAATGTAAAGTTCAAGATATTTGCTGATAACAAGTTATACAATTTCGAATATTTAAAGCGTATTGATAGCAGAATTCATCGAATTTAACACGGATCTAACGTACCCCTCGCTTAAAAGTAACAAAGAATTCAAATCTCATTCATAATTCAGATGTCAGTTATCTCTTTCACTGATTGTACTAGAAATGCCTTCTAAAATCTAATCTAATGTAAGAGGTTTAAAACGTCTTCAAACAAACTAATTGATCCACAATGTTGTAATTTATCAAATTGTGAGGTTAGACTGATAGACGCAATTTTTTTGTAATTGCAGACTAATTAAAAACATTGAAGATATTGAAATGCATAATGTAATGAAGAATGCTCTACCTGTTTGCTGTTATTATCAATTTTTATCTGATTGCTCCGATTATTAAACACATTTATACCAAAGATAAATATCTCTGGTTATTTTGCAGACGATGTAAACACTTAACACGGGCAGAGCCAGCAGCCAGGCAGCGCAGACCACGGCAGATACGGCATGGGTCACGGGTGTGAGACTGTGAGACAATACTCAAAGATAGTTTGCGAATTTCATTGGACCA
>WSXT02195523.1:0-19258 GCA_011762715.2 Neuroterus valhalla
ACGGATAATTATCGGCAAATTATCCAATAATAATAAAAACGATTTTCAAAAAGTGTCCTGCTAACTTGAAGGACGTGCATTTGTATCAGAAATAATTGTGGCAAGAATGATAACAGTGGAAATAGGGACTTTTCCGCTGTAGTGGTTAACGAGTGAGACAATAGAGGGCAAGTATATATTCGAACCGTTACCGTTTCACTGGGAGCGTCACCGCTTTTGCCAGTTTACAACGTGTATGGACGTTACACTTCAGAAATAAAAGACGAAGTATAGAGATTTTTTTCTGAAGAGAATCTTACTATTTCAGATATCTTATTCTCATGCTCATGCAGATTACAATAAATTAATTTCATGTATACAAGACCAATGCTGCCCTGCTGTTCAAGGTTGCCTCACTATACTCTATAAGCCCTAATGTAAAATGTGAATTTTCCACAATTTATGAATGAAATCAAATTTTCCGAAATACCCTATTGTATTCCCTTCTCCAACACGCATGTTATCACCTTTCTAAACCTGTAAACCTGCACTCCTCTGAGGTATTGTATAAAGCAATGTTCTTGGAATTTAACCAGCAGCTTGAGAAATTGGTTTTCCTGATCGAATCTCGATGGAGCACAAAGAAAATCCAGATCGATTCCAGTAGGATAGTGGTTGACCTCGCGGGCATTCAGGTCTGCGTAAACGTGAGCGTCTAGTGACGGAGAATGGACGGGATGGACGGGACGGACGGGCCTGATCATGGCACATACTGGGGTTGCTCCGTGCCGCGTCAATTGAGTGGTTCGCAGGGGTAGTTTGGTCCGGGGTATATATTTCTAATACTATTAGGTGGTGTTCCGTTACACACTGACAGATGTATAGACGCTAAAGCAGAGGCAGAAATCTGCTCTGTTTGGATTTCACTGCTCGGCTCGAGTCGGGGGTGCAGCTGCATGTACATTGTACAATCGAGAGTTGTACCTACGCGAATGGTACACCACTGTTTGGACCCGGCATCAATTGATAGTTTCGGCAAACGAGCCCACAACAGGGGGTTACATCTTCGTTATGTCTAATGCTGGAAATACCCACTCCAATTCTGATGTCCCTTATTCTGATAATCCCGAATTGAGGTCTCAGATTCTCCTTCTATTATAGTCAATATCTTAATCATGGTAAATAATCTAATACAAAGAGAACTGGGAAAACGTTTCCTTAATTTCCTAATTGACTGATTCGCTTTTCATTACATAGGTTATCATGCAGTCTGGCCCTAGTGATGTCATGGAATTGTTTAGGTATTGAATATATTATTGTTTCGTATAGAAAAATATGAGGCACTAGGACTATTTGAATATTTGGGTAACTAACGGCGAAATTTGCGAATTTTTTTTTAGATGTTTTATTTTGGGAACAAATTCAGCGTTTTTTTTTTTTGATAGCAACTTTTGGTGCTCTCTGCACTCTTTTGAATTTCTGCGGAGATGCTTATAAAGTATCAGAAATTACATGAATGGCGTACTTTTCTCGATTGAACTATATAAGATCAATTTTCTCAAAAAAGCTGACTCTTATTCTTTTCTTGGATCTTCTCTTGGTATATATCAATATGGAGGAGATTTCATGTAAGTTTCGTCCTCGCTAAATGATTTATTTATGCTAGAGAAATTTTCATTTTCAATTATAAAACAAATTCATCAAAATATCCATGCCTATTTCAAACATTCATGTTATTATGCTCTTAATGAGCTAAAATGATATAAATTCACAGAATATGCGTAACACAATTAGAAAACATCAGACCCTACAGATCAATGGCCCACGCCTAAAAGACTCAATGATACCATTGTTGGTGCATGATTGGCCGCAATATCAGGCCATCATTAGCTGAAGCTTGGAATGATAACGTCAATGCCAAGACTTGGCAGGTATTCATGGCTCATGGCTTGCAGCTAACACAGCCAAACACGTCTAATGATCTCGAAAATATGAATATGAAAACTTTTATTTAAACTGAGAAATGTTTTTTCTAATCTCGGCTCATGCGTGGCCCATGCTTATAGTTTCGTCATTTTCCCATCAATGACAACTTATATTTTCATGTTTTCAAGATCATTGGCTACTGTAGGGTGGTCCGAAAAATGTTTTTTCGAATTTTCATGCAAAACGCCCGGAAATCCGAAATTCACCATTTCTCTTCACAATTTGGCACAGAATGCGGATAAAATATTACTATTTAAATATCACCCCAATAAGTCTGATTTATTGGGTCCAAAAAAACCCCATAATGAAAAATGGGTTTTTCGAGTCTTTGGCGCTGATTATGATTTTTTTCGGTTTTTTAAACGCAAATTGTTTCAAATACATGAAATACTACTTTTGTCGATAATTAAAATAATATTGTCTTAGAATAATGCTGCAAAGTTGCGATTTTTTCTGAAATTTTCAACTTTTTGGCCACTTTCCACTCAAAGCAAGTAATTATTTAACTTCATTTAGCAAAAAGAATTGTTTAAGCAAATTGTAAATGTTTATAGCTATATTCTTCTAGAATAATACTACATAGTTCAGGGATTTTCCAGAAATTTGTAACTTTTTATCACTTCTCCATTAGATTAAAGTAATAAATATTTCATGTTAAAAAATAATCGTTTAAACAATTTATTATCATTTTTAATAATATTTTCTTTACTTAAAGATAGAAACTTGTGGTTTTTTCTGAAATTTTTAACTTTTTGCTCACTTTCCACTCGAAGTGAGTTAGCATTTAATTAAATTGAACAAAGCTAATTATTTAAGCAAATTAGTATTGTTTATGGCTAT
This sequence comes from Neuroterus valhalla, assembly GCA_011762715.2. Taxonomy (NCBI): domain Eukaryota; kingdom Metazoa; phylum Arthropoda; class Insecta; order Hymenoptera; family Cynipidae; genus Neuroterus; species Neuroterus valhalla. The sequence continues at coordinate 2,806 of WSXT02195523.1, forward strand.
CTTCTCTCAGATTAGTGCTACAAAGTTGCGGTTTTTTCTAAACTCTTAAGCTTTTTGTCCAGTTTTCACTTAGTGCGGTAATGATTAATACGAGTTAACAAACATGATTATTTAATAAATTTATTATTGTTTAAACCATTTTATCTTAGATAAGTGCTAGAAAGTTGTGATTTTTTCTGAAATGTTTAACTTTGCACTTAATGGAATTAGAATGAAATTTAATCAGATTGAATTGATATAATTTTTGGTCAAATTAGATTGTTTTTTATTTAAAGGAACAATTTTTTTTGGAAATATTATCCATTATATCTTTGAATTAAAATTTTTATTTTGAAGTCGAAAATTCAACTCTTTGGTTGGAAGTTGAACTACTTCCTTAAAAATTGAATTTTTGCGTTGGAGATCCATAATTTTAGTGGAAAATTTTAAATTCAAATTTCACTGGATGAATCCAGCTTTTTTGTTTCAATAATTTTTTTTTTTGAACATTGGGAAAAGAACAAAAATAATTTACTTAAAACAATACTACTTAAAATATGATTCTCTCTAATATTTATTTATTATTTGTTCACAACTAAAAAGGTAAAGCAAAGTTAAACATTTCGGAAAAAACCGCAAGTTTCTATCATTAAGTAAAGAAAATATTATTCGCAATGATAACAAATTGTTTAAACAATTTTTTGTTCAACATTATTTAATAATCACTTTAATCTAATTGAAGAGTGATAAAAAGTTTAAAATTTTAGGGAAAAACCGCAACTCTGTAGCATTAGTCTAGAAAAAAATAGATATAAACATTTACAATTTGTTTAAACAATTATTTTTGATAAATTAAATTAAATATCCACTTACTTTATGTGAAAAGTGGCCAAAGAGTGGGAAATTCCAGAAAAAACCGCAACTTTGTAGCATCATTCTAAGAGAATATTGTAATAATTATCAACAAATTGTTTAAACAATTATTTTTGTTAACTTTAATTGATTATTACCTCGATGTATTTGACACGTTGAAAATAGGTTGAAAAATTCAGAAAAAACCTTGACTTTCTAACCCTTTTCTAAGAGAAAATATCTAAAAACAATAATAAATTGTTTAAACAATTTAAATGAACATTCAATTATCAGTAAAAAGTAGTATTTAATGTATTTGAATCAATCTGCGTTAAAAAAACCGCAAAGAAATCACAATTAGCGTCAAAAACTCGTAAAACCCATTTTTTCACTTTTCACTTTCAGGGTTTTTGGGACCCTATAAAACAGATTATGGGGGTGATATTTGAAAAGCAATATTTTATTCGCATTCTGTGACTGATTGTGAAGAGAAATGGTGAATTTCGAACTCGATTCACCTAATATTGAGAATTCTGAATAAAATTCACAAAAACGTCTTTTTTTCTTATGGGAAATACGTGTTCATCTCCACGGGGCTTGCGCCACCTCTAAATATTATTTTTTTCAAAAATGCGTTTACTTTTTTTTTGGATTCAAACAAATTTCCGGGCGTTTCGTATAAAAATTCGAAAAAAATGGTCTAATGCTTTTTGGGACACCCTTCTGGTCAGTCATGGCTACCAGTCATATACTGTGTCTGGCTGCCGATTTTTGACATCGGTGTTATACTACGCTTACGCTAATGTCGGCCCACTATTGACCCAACGCAACGGTCAGCATGATCATTTGATCAACTTTCCAATAATTGATTTCCCACCATGATTCAGCTATGAAGCAGAAGTAAAACATAAGAGGCAACACTAGTTAAGTAAAAGGCAAAATTAATCCAAACATAACAGCATAAATCCAAATCTCAATAATTTTTTCATATAGAAGATAGTTCAAGAAAAAATTGATAGATTGGAAATTCCTTCTTTTGATTTGAAAATAAAAATTTTTTGCATAAAGGAATGATTTAGTGAGAACGGAACTCATAACACATTCCTCTCATATCAAAATGATTGAAAACAAGAAAAGATTGAGTGTGGCATTTTTGAAAAAAAAAGATACCGTAATTAAAATCTATCTACATACGTCAATTTGTTCCCAATAAACAACCTTTGAAAAAGAATGTTTGGCAATCTTTTCCTAATCCACCTAAGTATTCAAGTACCATTTTTTTTATATAAAACTAAAAAATACATGTCTCATATTTCGCTATAAAAAATAATTTTTTTCGGCCCCAAAAAATTCCTTGACATCCTCAGGATCAAACATCCTAATTTCATTTGTGTCTGGTAATTATTCTGATTATCACTTGACGATGATAAATTGAAAATATTTAATTAGAATAATAAATAAGAAATATGTGCCTGTTGCAGGTTTCGCTTTTCACACTTTGTGTTTGTAATTTTCCCCCTCTCATACCTTGACCTCTGAATTAAAATTCAAACCGTTTATAACTGCAATTTGGGAGCTGTAATTTTCCTTTTCTTAAAACACCTTCGCGCGCTTAATCAATATATTCTGATCACGTGTATTGCGCTTAGCACTCCATTAAAGTATGCCCAAGGAACAAGAACTAAGCTCAAAAACTGCGTCACACTTCTGAAGGGGGTGTTGTGGGTGATTAAAAAATTTTATGACGATTCGTGATGCGAGGTGGGGAAGGGTAATGCAAAATATGACATTACACGTGGAAAATATGAATGTGTGCAACTATTTTCCGAAATGCTTAAAAAGATGGAAGTGAGTGATTTTCTTCCACAAATAACGTGTCTTAATATTTCATTGCACGTTTTTTCTTTCATTCAAATGGTTCATCAAGTTAAATAAAAAAAAAAATTTTTAACTAAAAAAGGGATTTTAATATTGGGGACCTAACCCTGGGGGCCTTAGGGGGGGGGGGGGATCAAGCTTTGTAAGATAAACTGTGGCAGAGACAGGAAGGGGTGAAGAAAACTTAAAAATAGGCTGACGTAGTTTTTGAACGTCCCCTTCTTCAGATATTGGAGAATAAACTACAAATTTGATTATTTATAATTATTTTACTGTTTATCCCTTATCTTTCAATAATAGGTATAATCGCAGTAATTCATAGCTTAAAACCCTCAATAATAGTGGCAAGAGGTTTTCTAGTTGGCAAGCAGATCAACAGGCTGACAACAGACATACATTATCCTAAAACGATTTCTTTATTCGGAGGGTCTCAGGTCATTAGAATTGATGAAAACGGAATGGGTTCAAATTCACATGAATTTTAAACTTTACATCATAAATGTTAAGAATGTATTCAAGTTTTGAAATGTATTCTACTTTCAAAGCTACGTGATACTTGGTACTGACTTTTTTAAATGAAGTTATTTATAAGTACAAACTTGTATTGAATACAAAATGTTAACACTGAAATTCGAAGGTATTCATGAGCTGGGCTATTCGTACCAACATTTTGGTGCACCCTAACACTTTGTTATATATACGTGTTCGATATTTTTACATAAAGTAGTATTTAAAATCAAAATCATATAAATTTATATGATTTGGATATTTTCAACTTGGATTGAAGAATTTCGCCGAATTGAATGCCTTTTTCATTTAGATATCAAGTTTAATTTATTTTGAGATGCAAGAATTAGAAAATTAATCCATTTTTCACTTGGTTTTCTTAGGCACCTGTATTTGTTCGAGAGTTCTCGTTCGATCATCAGAGTTGATCATAGCAGTTGGCTCGGTTGCACTCGGATAGGAGCCGTCATTCTGAATGCTGTTTATGTTTATCAGCTTACTATCTAATAATAATCCTTCTGAGCTATTGCCACATAATTTTCGTAATACGTCCGTTAAATAATGAAACCTGGTCCCAGTCATAAGAATTCCCTGATGACACTCACAAGATCCGAAAAACTCATAAAGAATCTCCCCTCATACTCCAGATAATCACCCACGAGTATTTACAAAGCAATATTTATAATTCAACAAACTGAATCGATCGATCCCCACATATATAGATGTATCAAATAGTTCCTACTCCAGTTGCAGGAAACGGTAAGAATGATTGTTCAAGTAGTCTCGATTAAATATTAATCGCTGTCTTCTGTTCTCTATAGCAGACAGGTAAGATGACATTTTTATATGAGTAATTTGAGCATATATGTATAAACTCTACAAAAGCGCAGTTATGTCGCATGTTCTGAGAGATTCGCGAATGGTGCAATAAGTGGATTGGCTGTGTCCAGTTGTCCACTGATGAGGCCTGCAAATAGTCGACATGGGATAGTCGATTCGCTTGGGCATTACGACGACACTCGAAACGACGCGATGCGACGCGACGGCAGCAAAGCATGAATATCCGAATATGTGACAGCCATCGATAATTCAATATCGCACGTAAGGACATCGCGTTTCACCCCCGTGCCGTGCCGAGGCATGTCACGCCATAATGACAGAAGCATTCGTGAAAATTTAATATCTCCTCGCTGGGCGTTTCTCGAAACTATATGTCCTAAGCCTAAGCCTCTCTGCTATTTGTGTACGGCAACAAACCCCTTCCGCGCGGAAGGAAATTCAACATCGAATGCATATACTTATTCTAATATTGATTTCGGCACGAAATTTTTTATAGGACCACCGAAAAAACAAGGTTAACATTTATTTTTTGGCTCATTTTCTGACAAAATCGTTAGATTTACCTACTTGAATCGGAAATTTCTTTCATTGGGTGATAAAATGATCTAAAATTTTTTTCAAATTGAAAAGAAATATTTTGAGAGCACTATGAAGGTTTTAATGTAAAAAAATCGATTTGTCAAAGTTCTTAAATTTAACATTCTTATAGGTTAATTATTCTATCTTTTATAATGCAGAAAGTTCTCTATCGGGTTTCCTCTTGACCCTGAAAGTTTTTTGTTATAAAAAAAAGGGTTCCAATGTAGGTATAAATACCTTCAAATTAATGATTTTATGATGGAGTAGAGACAAAGAGGTGAAATTCATCCTTGTTGAATTGAAAAAAATACTGAAAATGATCAAAAAGATTCAAATATCTATAAAGTTTTGTGATAGAAGTGGTACCGTGTTTCGTATATTTTATTTTCGAAAATATATTTTTAAGACTCAATAACAAACATGTAAAGAAGTTTTAAATTGTTCAGCCAGCAATACATAATTTACTCATAAATTACATGCACTGGAAAATCATGCTTTTCCTTTGTCTATAATTCATAAATATTTAATGTGATGATCTACTATTTGGAGTAGAAATTGATATTGTCCCTCTTGATTCGTATAGTGAATGAGTTGAAACTCTGAACAAGGGGTTACACCGCGCTGAACGCCATTTCATTCGAAGTTCTCAGTTATTCGTTTTTTTTTTTAAATGAAATCAGGATAACTTTCTTATAAGTAAAAGTTCTTCCTTAGAAAGATTCTGCTTCAGGTTTTTTGAATCTCAAATTTTATATACAGAGGCGGGATCAGAAAAAATTATCCATTTCACAACAGGAAACATCGATGTTGTTTCAGCAAGAATGACCGATTTTATGATAAAAAATATCGATGTTCGGTCTGTAATATGTATTCTGTAATAATAATTTTCAGAAATAAATATACAAACTTTATAATTAACGGATAAAGTGATTTATATAATTTTGTATAGTATATGTGTGTTAATGTTTATGTGAACATAGTACATCATTTGCAAACTTTTTGCATTTTAATCTTTTTATTTAAAAAAAGTTGCAAAGATTGAGCAACATTATGAGGAACTATAGTTTTCTTACAATTCAGAAAAAATGTACAGTTAATTTACTATGCATATATGCATATTGCTTCCATTACGTTTATGGTAAAATCGCTATAGAAATTTCTAACAGCATATATGTATATTGGAGCGCGGTATCACTATTGCTGAAAGATCCAGCACATCCATTATGAATGTCAAGAGGGGAAATACCCTAAAAGGGACGATCAAGAAAAGATTCCCAAAAAGGAAAAAGCATGATTTTCCAGTGAATGTAATTCACGAGTAAATTATGTATTAATAGCTACAAAATGTAAAAACTTCGTTATATGTTAGATAGGTACCTTATTAAGGTACCTCAAGTATTCCTCTTCCAAGAATGTCTTGATTTTATTGCAAAAATTATTTTTTCATCGTACAGAACAATAATGTTCAAATTTATTTCTCAACTGTATAGGAATTGATATTTGTAACGTAAATAATATTTCCTGAAAGTTTCATAATATGAAAAAATTGGTTGGGAAATAATTTTACCTCTGGATATCAAATTTATCATAAAATCTCAACTTTAACGGTGTCAACCATTCTTGAATATTTTTCTTAAAAACGGGCAAAATTTAAGGGTCAATCAGGACCCCAAAAAAAATTATCTGCATTAAACAAAATGGGATGCTCAAATTGTGAAAATAAAAATGTTCAAACTTGAAGAAATCCGAGTTCCATTCAGCATAAAAATCTTCATAGCGCCCTCCAAATATTTCTTCATTGAATTAGATAAAAATAGGAGATCATATTCTCACCAAATAAAAAATTCCAATATAAGGTTCTAGAAAATAAAGAAAAAAAGTTTTATCAGGCACTCTATTTTCCGTTGGCATTTTAAAGAAATCATGGAGAAACCCTCGGGATATTTCTGGACAAGGAAAATGTAAAGGAATCCGTGAAGATAAATTAACTTAATCGTAAATTCCTACAAGAAATCTGCAAACCTTTACAGATTTCCTCGTGTTTTCCTCGTCCGAAAATAACACGAGGATCTTTTCAACAGGGTTGTCCTCATCACTGTTGAAACTGAAAACAACTAAACGGGTGACTATGTTCAAATCACTCAGAATTAAACCGATGTCGTTTAATTTTTTTCTGTGCATTTTTGGAGTTTCTCACCATTCTTTGTTCAAAATAAAATTGGGTATTTTCAGCTATGAGGTAGAAAGAAAACCAAGGGAGTATGATATAATCCATCTTGGGATTAATAATAATATTTTGAGCATTTCGTACAAATGTGTATACTTGAATTTCCTAAATAGCATATTAAAACTTATAGTTGAAAAATCACCAGACGGCTTTTTTTGCTGACCAAGTTATGGCCAGTCCAGTTTTCGCCGGATAATGAAAGCCAACTTTAAGAGGTTATAAAACTCTGGCTCAATTTTTTAATTAAGTAAATAAGCAATGTGATTTTTTTCGTTCGACTTTTCTTTCTTCACAGCTTCTCATAAAATCTTTAAACTCTTTTCTACGAAACAATGGATATACTTCATGCAATGTATAGAATATTTCTCAATGCTTCATAATGTCCCAGAGTGTTAAGGAATGATCTAGATATTCCTAGCATTCCGGAAATTTTCAGATCATATTCTATTAAATATATTTTTTTAATGGCTTCTGGAGTGTTCAGGACCTTACAAGAAATATTGTGGGATATCCTGGAATGAACATTCCTTAAGTATTTTGGAATGACTAGAATTTCCTGTACTTTTATCTAATATTCTAAAAGGTTTTGGATGTTTGGAATGTTCAAGATTATTCAAAAAATTCTAAGTGTATTGTGGAATATTATCAAATGTTCTGTAAAATGTTCGAGAGCATAATATTCTGAAGTGTCCTGGTATATAGACTATCGTGGAATGTTCTTAAACCTGAAGATCTGAAATCTTGAGCAAGCCTATAGAATCTGATATCGGACAAAAGTTTGTAAATTCATTTGAAATTTAGTATCAATAATCATTCTCCGGTTTTCGAAGTTACTAAATTCCAAATCTGATACAAGGTTTCAATTATTGAAATTTTATTCTGGCTATTACAAAGTTTATTAGTCATGCAAGCTTAAAAAAGCATTGCGTGAGAATGGAAATTAAAGTTTCTTCTCCAGTGAAAGGCATATGTTAGATAATTTTTATAACGAATGTATGAATAGTCAATAATATAAAACTGTAATCGCAGATGATAGAACAGTTTTTATCTTCTTTATAGGGCTATCAAATACATATATATGTCTTATGCCCATGCTAAACGCGTATACATGCATCCTCAGAGCAATATTGGTATATGAAAGTTCCCTCATGCTTACTCTTATACCTGAAAGTTCCCCTGGGACGCATGTACTTGCAAGTTCATCGAGTGAAAGACTAAATTGGAAGTAGTGACGTGTACCTGAAGACAGTTCATCCAAGTATAGACAAAGCTGTATAGAGACGTAATTACCATAAATTTACCTACTTTAATTTGCCTTGATGTGGGTATCGACTTCATTTGCTTTAATCGGGACACGCCATTTTTCAATTTAAATTTAATATCTCTGTACTTGTACCTACATATGTTATAAGGGAAAAACTTTCGGGAAACTTCAAAGAAACTTTCTCGTTTAATCATGAGGATTTCGAGGTTTAATCATTTATTCTGATATAAATTCCTAATAACTCTACCTCATTTAAATGTGAATGCATACGAGACACCAGTGAAATTTCAATTATAATTGGAAACTAACACGAGCAGCTATATTCATTCAGCGGAAAATTATGTCCCCCAAAAACGCTACATGATCTGTTGATAATTTGGCATCAAATTTCAAAAACGGATTCTAATTTCAACAGTTTCAAGTATTTCTTAAAAATTGTCGAACTGGAGATTTTCCGTCTGCAAACAAATACGTATCAGGATCAAAATCTCAAATTTTTTTATCAATAGAATATTTTCATAGTCTGAGAATAATTTCCTGTTCGAGAAAATTGAACGTTCAAGGATTCTTGTTTGATATTTACTGAATTTAAATTTGGGCTATTTGACTCTCTAAACTGACGGTTCATAATTTATACGACAAATTTCAGGTTTCATCAATAGGACTCTTGCAAATTTTTTAGAAATATTTATTGAGATTTCAAGCACCTTTCAAGATATTTTTAAAAAACTTCAACATACACGTATGTCGCCCATCTAGGAAATGCACTTGAATAAAAAAGGTCTCAACTCCGAAGATTTTGAAATTCGATCCTTCCTGAAGAAAAATGGAGGAAACCTGAAAATTCCGGCCATTCTTCAACGACAATGGGTCGAACGAGATATTTCGAAAATTCCCAATGGATGCTTTAAGGGGACCGTTTCTATTATGGGCGATGCTTTTTTTCTAAGGGTGCTTCTACCTTTACAGAGTCGGGCGTGTTTTGTGTTCGACTATTCCATTCTTTGAACTAGTCGAGTAAAAACCACCCCTATGATGAGCACCAATAACAGCATTCTACTTTCCCCCACCATCATACCCGAAAACACCCCACCATTCGTTCGCAAATGGAAAACTTCATATACGCATGAATGTATATTATACTTGAAAATCTTCTTCAGTTCATAAACAGACCGATTATTTTGAGCCTCTGCACCGATCGCGATTTCTGGTCCAGTTCAACTCTGAATTTGTAGGGCGACGTTTGCTTCTTCAAATTTATTTTTGTGTGCTCTTCTTTCAAAAAAATCTAAGTGCCAAGTGAAATGCTGTGTTTTGTGAATTTCGGATTATACATTTTCGGAAGTATAATTAAAAAATGTATTTGTGTCCCAATGAAATGATGAAGAATTGAATAAAAAATTAGTTATACATATATTTATGAATGGAAAAATTATTATAAAAAATTAGAATTATAAATTTATTTGATACCTAATTATATATTATAATTATAAAAATTATATAAAAAACATATTCGAGAAATTATTTATGTGAATTGTAGAATCAACTTAAAAAACGGGTATTATTAAATGTCACTGAATTATCTCAGAAGACAGACGACTCTATTTTTCGTTCCGATTTAGGCAGGTGTATATCATCAGAATGTGTACATTCTTTTCCGAGAGTTCATTTAAATCAGCGATAAAAATTTTGGACGAAAGTCAAGGCGTGTACCAGGGCACTAATTGACTGCTAATAGAAAAAGCATGATCCATCGAACCTGGTATGAGGGAGAATCGCGATGGCGGTCGATGGACATGGCGCAGCTGCTGAAAAGTTCGCAGAAATCATTATACAATATCACTAATCTCTCTTTTGTCGCCCTTATAAATTCATTAAGTTTTGAGGCTGAAGATGGTATATAGAAATATTTATTCATCTATCTGCTTTGGCAGCAAAAATGCAAATCCAAGGGCAGTATTTTTTGAATTTTCATAAAAAATTCATTTTCAAGCAATTTTCGCCGAAATTCGAGGCTGCAGTCAAACAAAAATTCCAAGTACATGAATGTCTTCCATTTTTTCGTCCCAAATATAATTGATCGGAAATAATTCTATGGATTTAGATCTAGAAATGTTTGGTTCCAAAGGAATTTAAATGTGATGGGGGTTGAAGGCAGAAGCACACTGGTATTCTCAAACTGTGGAATTGGAAAATGGGCTGCTCAAAAAAATTTTTCAAGTAAAATATAATTTGAATTAGGAATAATTATGATATGAGAGCAATCTCAAATTGGGATGATTATGAACAACAATATTAATAATTCACTTCATCTTGAATTTGATGGCCCATTCAACTTCAACCTCATTATTCAAAATGTGTTCAATATCTTAAGAAATTATTTTTCATTCAAAATTGAAGAATAAAAATGCTCGAAATAGTTATCAGATTTTTGAATATAGATGCCGTCTATTATTTTAATCCCTTAGGTTTATCCAAACTTAGAGTTTCTATAGTGACAGTAGATAAACTAAATAATTTGAATTCTACTTAATCTTCTTTAGAACGTGAGCTCAAAAATTGAAAGCCCCTGTAGAATTTAAAGTCCTAAAAGTTGATATATAAGAAAAATTTATTTGCTGCGGGTTTTCACGTTTGTATTCCTCTCAAACTTTATGGTTTTTAGGGATGAATTTCTTTAAAATTCAAAGTTTGTTGCTTCTTTTACAAGTTCTAGAAGTATATTAATCTTACATTCTTTTGAAATTCAAAAACTTCACAGTTATTTCTCGGCTCTAATTAAAAAACTGAATGGTTCACAGATTGAACAAGCCTTTAAATTTATGGAAATTTTTTTTTTAGATTCTCTTATAAACATTATTCTAATATTGAACATATAAATTTAATTTAGTGAATGTTATAAATATTAATCTAATCTTGAATTTATAAACATAATTTAGTGAATGTATCTGGAAAATGTATCAGTATGAATAAGTGAATATATACACTTTATGTAAGTAGAAAGAATTTCACAGAAAATATTTTTGTATATGTATAACTATTGCAAATTTTGCAAACTTTACAGAAAGGCTATGCTGTCTCTATTCTCCCAGGGGAAAAACTTATTTATTTTTCTCCTTGTTTGATTGAAGCCGTTCCTGGAAAATATCCATCAATAAAATAGAATATCTATAAATATTTTTGTACCCAAGTAAAATTAGCATACAATACAACTCACCCATGTAGAAACTTCCTTATTTGTCCCCATTTCAATAAGCGCAGTTCAGATACCTACCAGAATAACTGGCCTAGTGAGACTGGTTAGGACCATTCTAGGCACTGCTAAGATTCTCCTCTTCTGATTGAAAACTTCCTATTTTTGTCGAGAATCGGACAAATTTTTGTTGCAAAGGACTTTTTTGGTAAGAAAATTCATATTTTTAGGTAGAAACTTCAACTGATGTGTGAATAATTCGTCTTCTTTGGTCTAAACTCTAACAATTTGGTTGAAAATTAGCCTTTTTTTGAACCTTCAATATTTTCGTTAAAATTTTCGTTGCTCGCGGCCAAAAAATATACCCTGGTTGAAAATTTGACTTTTTGTTTGAAAATTCAACTATTTCGTGGACAATTTATGTATTTTTTCGAAAATTCAACAATGAGGGGTTATTTTTTCTCCTCCAAAAAAAAAATCTAATTTTTGAAATAGATTTAACTCTTCTGTTGAAAATTCATCTATTTCGGCATACAATTGAATGATTTGGTGTAAAATGACCTTTGCTAAAAATGTATGTCTTTGGGTCGACGATTCAACTGATTTTTGGATATTTCATCTTTTTTGGTCAAGAATTGAACATTTTGGTTCAAGAGTCACATTCTTTCTAGTTGGAAATTCAATTTTCTTATTGAAATTTCGTCTTTTTGTCTCGAAAATTTAACAATTTATTTGCAAATTTATTCATTTTGTTTTGGAGAATGAGTTTGTCAATAAGAAACTTTTTTTTTAATATGAATTTTCTTTGTTAAAAATTTATATTTTCTTGTTGAAAACTCTATGGGTTTGGAAAGAATTCGTCTTTTTTATAGAAAATTTACTAATTTGTTGAAATTTGTCTTCTTTTAGAGAAACATTTTTCGGTTTGAAACTTTATCTGTATTGTAGAAAATTTGTCTCTTCGGTTCGAAATTCAACAAATTCGGTAAAACTGTTTCTTTTTTTTTCTCTTGGAATTTTTTGTTCAAAATTCAACTTCTTCGCTGAAAATTATACTAGTTTGATAGAGAACTAAACTTTTCTTTTTGAAAGTACATTTTTCATTTAAAAATTAACCTCCGTGGGTGGTAAACTCAACGGTGTTGCAGGAAATGAGTCGTTTTTGGTAGAAAATAACCAAAGGGGGTAAAATTTGTGTTCCTACCTGGAAAATCTTTATTGATCGTGAATTCATCTCTCTCGTTCTACATTTTTTCTTCCATTTTTATCTCTCGGTAAAAATTTCATCTTTTCTAGTTAAAATTGCGACTTTTTGGTTAATAATTAATATGTTTTGGTGAAAAATCCGATTATTTCATGGACATTTAGTTTTTTTTTTTCGTTGATAATATCTCTTTACTGAAAATTTAATGAAGCTTTTTTTGGTTTAAAACTGATCTTTCTTGCTGAAAATTGAACTATTTTGTTGAAAATTTATTTACCTTTTTCTCCAACACTGAAAAATATTATTTAATTATTTAAAATCTCATCACAGCGTCGAAAAATTGTTGCCGCAGGCCTATGCCGCAGATAGCGAAAAGCGATTTTTGGGCATTCATAAAAAAAAACTAAACGGAATTTTCGCGTTTGCTCAACGCGATAGTAACTGCATGTTAGAAATCTACCAAAAAATGCAAAAACCTGATTTTTGGAAAAAATGTCAGTTAACAGGAATAGTGCGCGGACCCTTCAGTTGTATTATCAATAATAATTAGTAATATTTGCTCAAAACCTAGAAAAAATGTAACTCTATCCATCAAAAGGATATGTCTATGTATAATGAACTAGTAGAATTCCATTTTTTTATCTTAAAAAGTTTATTAAATATTGATTGGGTAATAGAAAAGGCCCTAAATCTAGACAATAGAAGCTAGGCGATGAAAGGCTACTCTTCTTAGTGTTTGGTCAAAAGTTCTAGCCAGAGCCTGGTTACAACAGCGTTTCAGGACTAGCCCGGCCCTCTCCCGTTCTCCTGATCAGCGCCCGAACAGTAGTAGGGAAAACTATGCAGGGCTCTACTAGATCCCGAGATAAATTTCTACAAGGGCAAGTCAGTGATCCATCTCTCACTGATTCATATCTATAGCCTGTACAGAATAAGGATATCATTTTTTTTTTCATTTTACTGAAATTCGCTCTCAATCTCACAAGAATTTCGTAAATCGTTATAAGATAACTTTCATCACATTTGGTACAAAACCAAATTACCTTCACTGAAATTTGAGAATAATTGATTGTTAAGCAAACATCAATATTGGTTTTTTTCATGTTATTATATTATAAATATCAATATTCAGTTGCTTGCAGATAACCAAAGCTCAAAAATGTATTGGGAAACTTATCGTTTTGGTAGAGCAAGGTATACTCCCGCATCCAGTTCCAAATCCGGAGGGAAAAAGTCCGTTTTTTTTGTCATCAAAATTTTGATTTTTAGCGGTGCCTCACGGCACTCTGAATTTTCGATTTAAAATACATGGAGAAAAATAACTTTTTGGGCTTTCTGGAAGAAGTTCTGTGGGTTTGGGAAAATCTTACGATAAACTTATTTGGAACTTAAAGAGGATTTCCCAGTAAAGAATCTTCGCATCAATCATTCGCTTTTCAAACCCCTGATACACACTCAGGGTAGTCCGGGAAGTGCCCCTAAATCCAAAAGTGTCAATCCTGTACACGTAATATGCAATTTGATAATTAAATCATTTTTATTCAATCATTGTTTCAAATATATTTATATTTGGTGTCAAGTTGATCAACTGGGATTTACTATGCAATAGTTGAAATATTTGATGAAAACATTGGGAATAAATCAAGGAGCCCTCTGCGATCAAAAAGAGCGACAACTTAAAAGTGTGTCAAATAAAATATGCATATTTCAAATTTTTTTTCTCGAATAAATCACAATAAAAAATCGCACATTACATCATCTAATTTGTTCTTGAGAGCAATGAAAGAGGATTTTGTTATTAAATAAAAATAACGTCTAATGATGAATGCGGTATGCATCATTCTGCTCTCCCTTACACGACTTTCTATATACTTCGAGGTACTTTTATTAACATCCGTTTCTTTACTTAGAGTGGTCGGTACGTACTACGTATCGTGTAGTTGGATATATGGCCGCCCAATGCGGAGTGCTTTATACGATGGTAGCGATGAAACGTAAATTAATGACACGCGTCGAAAAGGCCGATGAAATGCTGGCGAAGGTTTCACAATGCGAAGGCAAAGTGGCTACTGGTTATATTATTTACTGCCAAGCTACGAATTATATGGTAGATAGTGGAAGTGACTGCGAGTTAGAGAATTGATGAAGGTGGGCGGGAAGACCTAGCATAAATAATAAGGGGTTGATTATTTCAGTGGCAACACGTGAATGACTGAATGACTGACTGACTGACTGACTGGTGCCACATTGACACATGTTGCCCACCTAGCGTGCGTGATTGCAAAGTTTTTGCCTACGTAATCCGAGCATTCTCTGCGAATTACGTAATACGAATGACACGTTAATATAACTCATTATTCGCGGAGGATGCACCTGTATGAATGGCCTGGAATCTAATTAGGAAAAAAAGTGGGTTGTGGGTCATGAAATTCATTGAAGTTTTGTCGCTTTGTTCTCGTTCATTTTTATTTTACTTTGTCCTCTGTTTAATTCAACTTTTTCAAGCAATAAACAGTTTTGAAAACATGAAAAGGAGTTTTCAAGAAGTCGAATGAAATAAGTTTGAGAGTTCATAAGAACCTTGAGTCATCGATACTTGAATGCACCACTAATGATATATAAATTCAATTTTGTTCATAGATTTTGCAAATTATAAAATAGGTTGACCAAGTGAGCAAAATATGATCTGTGTACGTGAAATGAGAAGAGTTATTTCCAAACCGATTTCCCGTGCCAAATTGATCCTGAAAACGAAAAGGCGTGTTCGTGATGAATTTAAATAGGAATCGAATTCAAATTCCATGAGCATTAAACTGTGAAACGTACACTGTTAAGAATGTTTGTAATTTTACCACACTTTTACTATACTTTTACTATACTTTTGTACTGTAAATTCAGTTTCTTGGAATAGTAATTTTAAATTACAAAAAATGCGTCGTTGATTCTGTAACAGGGTGTTCCAAAAATGCATTAAATTTTTTTTTTTCGAATTTTTATGCAAAACGCCTGGAAATTTGTTGGAATCCAGACAAATAAATGCATTTTTTTCGAAAAAAAAAATATTTAGAGCTGGCGCAAGCACCATGAAGTTTAACACGTATTTCCCATAAGAAAAAAGACGTTTTTGTAAATTTTATTCAGCATTCTCAATATTAGAATGGTCGAGTTTGAAATTCACCATTTCTCTTCACAATTAGTCGCAGAATGCGAATAAAATTTTACTTTTCAAATATCACAGAGATTGCATCGAATACATGAAATAATACTTTATACTGATAATTAAATGTTTATTTACATTGTTTAAACAAATTTTTATTGTTTTTAGCAACTTCTTCTTAGAAAAGGGTTAGAAAGTCAAGGTTTTTCTGAATTTTTCAACTTATTTTCAACGTTTCAGTTAAAGCGAGGTAATAATAAATTAAAGCTGAGAATAATAATGGTTTAAACAATTTTTTATTAATAATAACAATATTCTCTCAGAATAATGCTACAAAGTTTCGGGTTTTCCTGAAATTTTCAAATTTCTATCACTTTTCAATTCGACCGAAGTAATAATTAATTCATGTTAAAAATTAATTTTTAAGCAATTTATTGTCATTGCTAATAATATTTCCTTTGCCTAATGATAGCAACTTGCGGTTTTTACTGATATTTCTACTTTTTGCCCACTTTTCTCTTGAAATAAGGTAATGTTTGATTTATTTTAACAAAACTAATTGTTTAAACAAAATATTATCGCTTATGGCTATTTTTCTGAAATGTTTAACTTCGCTTTACCTTTTCAGTTGTGAAAAAATAATTAATAAACATTAGAGAGAATCATATTTTAAATAGTATTGTATTGTTTTAGGTGAATTATTTTTGTTCTTTTCCCAATGTTAAAAAAAAATTAATTAAAACCAAAAAGCTGAATTCATTCAGTGAAATTTG